>MU622249.1:620564-652387 GCA_025399235.1 Backusella circina FSU 941
TTTTCACAAGAAATAAATTATTATTTATATGTAGATACAACCAATGTTTTTTTTTCCCGTATAAAACACCATTTATACTCTCTATAAATTATTTTTAGGTACAAAAAAGTAACATGGCAAAACAAACTTAACCAGGATACAATTGATATACTTTGAAATGAAAATTTCATAACTCAGAAGAGGAAGTAGATGGTATGTATTAATAGTAATAGTAATAGCAATAGTAATAAGAAAAAGAAAAAGGATACTATTAGTAATAATACATTTACAAAATATCAGCTATTAATTTTCTACTATCGCCATCATCATCATTAACCTCTTAAATTTAATAATCATAGTATTATTGTTTTTTGACCAAAAAAAAATAATAATAATGGTCTTTACTTTACCACATGTTCACACTAAAGAAATATTTTTCTTTTGTCTTAAACTGTACTTTGACGATCAATTTACAACATAAACATAATTTAATTTGTGTTCTTGTAAGGATTTTTACCTCCTTTTTGGTGTATGTTGTTGTTGTTGTTGTTGTTTTTGGTACATATCTATTTAAAAGTTTTATTTCTTTTTAAAAAGCTCAATTTCTGGAGTTTTTTTTTTCTTTTCTCTGTTCCACTGCTTGATATACACTTAATTTGTTTTATACCTATCATTACCTTTTTGGTAAGGGAGAGAGAGAGTTCTATACTACTTATTACTAACACACATGCATCTGATCAAATAGTAAGTATATAATAAAGAAAAAGAGAAGAAGATGGTCAACTATATCACCTACACCACGGCATTCCTGTGTGCCTTTATGATCTGTCTTGTCACTGCACAAAACACCCAGAACGACATCTTTGGAAACGCCGCATGGCCAGTTGCATTCAAGAAAACGTGTGGTGTTGCCCAGGACACAGACAAGTACATCAGAGATATTATCAATGAATACGATAAAAAGGGATTCCAGTGCAGCCAGGGCACTCTCAACGGTTTTAATTCCAAGGATCCTTGTGAGTCTGTCAACATTGTAGAGGGTATTCTTTGGCCAATTGAGTTCCAAAAGCTTCAAGATATGTTCCGTAAGCTTTATGATGGTGTGAACTGTGTTGCTGAATTGATGACAGGACAGAAATTCGATTAAACATTATTTATTTTTACTTATTTATTGGGGAAACAATTTGTTTTCTCTCTTTTTTTTTGTTGTTTTTGTTTTTTTTAGAAAATAAAAAAGAAAATGTATTGTGCATAATATATACTTTTTTAAAGAGAAGGTTTTTAGTTTTACCTAGAAGGGCATCTCCTCAACCTCGAGATTCTCTGTAAGCTATAAAATTTATGTTTTATCTGTTTCATTTTTTATATTTTATCATTCGTAAACAAGTATTCAAGCTAATGATATCCCCCCCCCCTCTTTTTTTCTCTCTTATAAATACTATAATCATATTGTTATTTTATCATTTAATAGGGCCCTAATTTTTTTATTCTGTAAAATTGTCGTTACACCACCGTTTTTCTTGTAAAAGGTCATATCAGATGACCAAACTATTTGCAATCCATCTTACCAAATGACAAGAGTATTATTTTGCAAAACTAAATTATCAGGAACAACTGAAAGGGCTTCTTTATATTAAGAAAAGATAATATTAAAATATCTTGTAATAATATAAAAAGACTAAAAGCACTATGGTATTCTCTCACTATAGATAGAACACGCAACATTTTTGAGTTCATCAATCGTAAAATTAAAAAGACATTTTTCTAATGACTATTTCTAGAGGATGAAATGATGTGCAATGACTCGATATATATAAACTATTGCACTGACTTAAATTATTTGCGACCACAAGCTGGATTTCTTTTTATGTAAAAAAAAAAGTAATTGAAAAAAAATATCAAAAATCAGAAGACGCTTCTTATCAGAAAATAGGAGAGTGAGAGGTATTATTATGTGCGGTTTTTGAAGAATTGTCATTTTTGTAATCATAATAAAAATCAAACTATTCACCTTTTGATAGAGGGAAAAAGAAAGGAAAAAAAAAAAAGAGGTGTTATATTTTGTAAAACACATATAGCTCGAAAAAGACTTGTGAAACTTTTTTTTGAGAAAATAAATTCACAAGTTCCATAGATTCATTACTTGTTGATTTTTCCTCTTCCTCATCTTATCTTTTTACCTTTCCTCTAATCAGATAATGACTATAGAAGCTTGTCCTTCTTTTTAATATATGCTTAGTCTTGTTTTTTTTTTATACATATTCAACGTTAGTTACACTGCTATCTATTTAATATAGCAATCAAATAGATCATCCTTAAAAAATATATAAATACAATATAAATATATATAACTCGAATAAGAATAGAAGGAGTAACAAAGAAGTACACAACTCTTTCGCTCTTCCCGTCTTTTAAATGTCTGACCTTTAAAATGAGTGATTTGGTTGCTAAGTTATTAATTCGGGTTGCCATGGTTTCTTATTTCCATAGCAACATGTACTGTTTTTTCACCTCTCCTTCTTCAAAATAGAGTTTCAAAGAACCCTTTTTACTCTTTGGGGAAAGAAAAGAGAAGAGCCCCCATACTCTGATAAATCACATTGCGGAAGCTTTAGCTGCACGTGATTTATCTCTTTTTTGAATATCAATCCTTTTTTTTTTGCATTTCTTTTTTTTTTCTTCGTTTCTTGTAACCGTTTAGGTAAAAAAAAAGCTTTTTTATATATTTTTTGTATTTCCTCCCTTTTTTCTTCTTTTTTCTCTCTTTTTTTCTATTTACAAATAAGGCCAAACTTGATTTAGAAATTACATAAAAATGCAGACCATCAAATGTGTTGTTGTTGGTGATGGTGCGGTTGGTAAAGTAAGTGGTATTTTTATTTTATTTTTTTTTAAAAAAAAAGGAAAGAAAAAAGGCATTAGGAAAGATGCTGTTATTCTTCATTAGTGTATTTGTTTTTAAAAAAGAAAGGGTTTGTTTTTCTAGACATGTCTCTTGATCTCTTATACAACAAATAAATTTCCTTCTGAATACGTTCCTACCGTAAGTGCTATCATATATGACTGAAAAAAGAGATTTTTTAAAAATAGTAATTTTCTTCTATGACTTACACACACCCTCATACTTTTTTTTTTTATTTTATTCTGTTTTTATACGTTGTTCTCGTTTTCAGGTATTTGATAATTATGCTGTCACAGTTATGATTGGTATGTAGTGTAAAAAGAGAATACGAATGAAGCAATGCACTCACATTTTCCATCCTTTACCTCTCTCTCTCTTCTGCGGGCTTGTTATTCACTCTTCTTGTTCCATCATCAATGAAACAAATTATTACAACAAATATGGATTTGGGCTTTTCACCTCTTCGTTTTTTTAATACATTTTCTATGGCAAAATATTTAAACACAAAAAAGGCGATGAACCCTATACATTAGGACTCTTCGATACAGCCGGTCAAGAAGATTACGACAGACTTCGTCCATTATCCTATCCTCAAACAGATGTTTTCCTCGTTTGTTTTTCGGTAACTTCACCGGCCTCTTTTGAGAATGTCAAGGAGAAATGGTTCCCAGAAGTGCACCACCACTGTCCAGGCGTGCCCTGTCTTATTGTCGGCACGCAGATCGATTTGCGTGATGATCCAGCCGTCATTGAAAAGTTGGCCCGACAAAAGCAAAGACCTATTCTTTTTGATGCTGGAGAACGTCTTGCAAGGGAGTTGGGTGCTGTCAAATATGTGGAATGCTCTGCTCTTACTCAGAAGGGTCTCAAGAACGTATTTGATGAGGCTATTGTGGCTGCTTTAGAGCCTCCTGTGAAGAAGAAGTCGAAAAAGTGCCTTGTTTTGTAATAAAAAAATAAATAAAAAAGAGACAACATAAAATAACATACAAATCTCCCCTTCCCCTTTCTTTTTTTTCTCTTCTCCTCCTCCATCCTCTTTATATTTGTACTTTTTTTTTTTATTAACAAGTAATTCACACTTTCCCTCCTTTTTTTCTGATGTTCTTCCCCCTTCTTCTTTAACACCTTTCTTTTTCCTTTTCTCTCCTCTTTATTTTATAATATTCCTTAATCAAACTCATCTCCTAAAAAGAGAGAGAGAGAAAAGAAGGAATGGCATATACAAGTTAAAATATAAAATACGTTATATAACTCCCAAATACGCGTTATAAAAAGACCTTATATATATATATATATATATTTTTTTATATAAAAGTGAGAAGAAAGAAGTGAGGATTTAGTCAATATATTTTTACAAATGTATCACAAGTATAATAAAAAAATAATAATAAAAAACAAGTAAAGGGATCACAGGAAATATTGGCTGCCCGGGCCAGCCGTAAGAGAGTTATCACCTTGCGTATCATTCTCCAAGAATATTTTATAATCTGTAGGCAAAATCTCTCTCTTTTCCTCAGGCACCTTTAAGATGGCTGCCTTATTACCACAACGATAACAATAATTAGGTGCTGACCACAAAGTAACTAAATTCTTATCCATAAAGGGATAGTTGTACCCTTCATCTACCAACTGATGGCTTCTGACAATCAAATCAATTCCATTATTGTGACAAAACTGTAAAAAAGAGATAATATCAGTAATGTTACACAGACGTTGTACTCTCTCTCTCTCTCATTATTATTATTATTTTACCGCTGTGGTAGGCAAGGGACCAAATAGATATCCTCCTCCTCTTGGACTCAGAGCCCATGCTTCTACCTGAGTTTCAGGATCAGACCATAACAAATCTAATAATATTTAAAGAGAGCATCCATAAATAATCCCTCTCTCGTCTTTCTTTCCTTTCTCTCTTTTCCCGTTTTCTCTCCCTTGTTGATCTCTTTCCACTCTCTAACACCCCACATTACCACAATGACCACCACTTTGGGGCAATTCTTGCATTCTAAATAAGGTTCTATATAAATATGTATGATGGATGCTTTAGTATAAACACACAAACACAACACTACATGATTATTTTTCTTTACCTGATAGAATCAACAGATGGTAACTCAGGTGATAAGCCTCCATGTACACAGAATATGGTTCCATCAATGATCTTTTTTTACAAGTTTAATTTAGTTGTGTGATTTGCATATAGATTCAAACAAATGATAGTGGACTTACGGCTGCTAAAGGTAAATAATCAAACACAGTACAGCACCATTCCCACACCTTTGTGTTTTGATACTTTGCCAAACATTCATCTGTTTGTGTGTATGTATATAGCAATTTAATGATATGAAATAGAGATGAATGGAAAAAAGTAAATGCAAACTCACCATAGAAGCCATAAACTCGAGTCACATTACGACTTTCATGATTTCCTCTTGTTAATGTAATACGATCAGGGTATCTAAATACAACACAGTTTGGATAAAAAAAAAACTCAACTTCAAAAATACAATCCCCCAACTTACTTGACTTTATATAACAGTAATAAAGTAAGCGTTTCGAGTGAATATCTTCCACGATCAACAAAGTCACCCTTTATGTTTATTCTTATTATTAAACAAAACACGCATTAAAAAAAGGTGATTTCTTTTCTTACCATAAATATATAAGAGGTTTCAGGTAAGTCACCTCCTACTTCAAATATTTTTAAAAGATCATAAAACTGGCCATGGATATCTCCACAAAGTGTTACAGGTCCGTTCACAGGCACAACTGTGGATTCTTCTGCGAGTATTTCTTTCAGCTTTTGTCACATGTTAATATATATCTTTGTATTTCACTTTCTCGCTCTCTTTCTCTTCTAACCTTATTACATAATTGTCGCATGTCGTTCTCCGACAAGTATTTGCATGCTTTAATAGATTCAATACAAGCATCAACGTCCATCTAGTGCGTATTTTCTCTTTTTTGCTTTTTCAAGTGTTTATATATATAAGGAAAGGACAATAGGGTTTCTATGACGAGTTAGTAATATCAAGATACTAAATAGGTGAGAAGAGTGCAAAACAAAAAGAACAAAGAGAGAGAAAAAGGGAGAAAAAGAGAAGCAAAAAAAAAAAAAAGGAGTGAGCAACCTGCGCGTTTATGCCAATGATGAATGAGGTCATCAGACAGACTTTGGTTTAAACTCAGACGACAATGCTATTTTGCAATACACATTTTGCTATAGTAAAATCATGGAAATCAGAATAAAGAAGAAAGTATACAACATTTTAAAAAATAAAAGCTTAAAAAAAAACCTGATCTGAACAGAAAAAAGCTTAAAATACAATCAGATTATAGCGTTGTTTTTCTATGGAATAATGCTTTGAGTAATAAATGATAGATTACATTCATTCGAAATACGCAGTCCATATCACTTATTGTACATTCTATAATGAAAATAGCTGATTTACTCTCTTCTGTTAAAATATTCTAATGAAATCTAGAACAGTAGTATTAACAATAGTGACAGTGAACTAAAGTAACAAACAACGCCATGAATCTATTGAAGATATATAGCTCCTCTTATTCTTCCCTTTTACAGTCATCTAGTCAGAAGCAATGTTTTATTTTATGTATCTATACGTAGTAGATATAGAGTTTTTCTTTTACTATGTATAAATTTAAACAGCTTTTATAATGTACAATGACTCCCAAATCGAAGTTAATGTTGTATGTACATGTAGTGGTGACTAAAAGGCTTTTGTGTTATTTGAAAATATAATATACTTTTCAAAGGCAAATAGCATCGAACTTACAAACATGTAAGCATATACGTATACTTTTGATCACATCTCTTCTTCCTATAAAAAAAATGGACACACTCCCTCCAGAAATATTACACACCATATTTATTCAACTTGAATTGCATCAAAGAATTGCATGTACACTTGTCTGTCGTAGTTGGTGGAGGGTATTGGACACTTTTAGTTTACTTTACAATGTTAGGATTCAGAAAACTCAAGCTGAATTCAACAAGTTTTTAAATATGATTGAACAATCACCTCACCGCGCGAATCAGTTGGAAGAGTTGTTTATATATAGCCATTTTATGCTTGGCTATAATAAAAGAAAGCACTTGTACATGCTCCCCAACCTACAAGAGCTGGAACTGGAGTATGCTGATGAGGGAACGGCGGTTCACACTTGTTTCAGTGAACTAATAAAAAGGGCCAATTAGAAATCAAAGATCAAAGTGCTCTGCGATTGCATTCACTGTGATTTGGCGTCCGAAGTGCTTACCTGCTCAGCATCATTCGTTGAGCTCAAAAAACTCGATTTAAATTTCGCTCTTGTCAATGGAGCTAGCACGGACGATATCATGAACTGCTTGAGGACCTTGCCAGGTTTAAAGAATCTCACTTTGCAAGGGATATCCATTGACATAAATGACTTGGAAAATATACATAGGAATCTACCTGATATTAAATAATTCACACTCAATATAGTCTGTATAATGGAATGTAAAGAGGTACCACCATTGGATATGGTTCTACCTACAAGTGCCATCACCTCCTTTATAATAGATATTGATCAAGTGGAAGATCTCGAGACACATATTCAATTTTATCAATATATGAATATGAAATATACGAATGTCTCTCGAGTCGATTATTTTGATAATTCTCTGAGGAATTATACATCTGACGATCAAAAACACATCTATTTGAGTGGACTTTTAGTTTTTTTTCGATTTTCGATAAGGGGAGACGAAAAACAGGTTGGAAATCAAGTAATAAAAGCAATTAAAATGAATAGTAATAATTGATTCTGTAATTGGAAATGTAAGAAAGCTCGAAAAAACACAAAAACAAAACACATTATACTTACATAATATTCATGAGCTGCAAATTCACTTTTTAAATCAAATTGAATCATTCCACTTTCGATAAACAATATAAAATGCTGCTTTATTATACCTACCCATGGATAATGAGAATGGCTAATTCTAAAGATTAACATTTATTAGTATGAAGATACTCGTACGCTCTCTTTCCTTGTCTTTTTTTTTTTTGTAAATACTAATCGTCTTTTATTAAAGTATAAGAATATCAAATCTATCAGCCTAATAAAATAAAAAATAAAAATAGCTTCCACACAATGATGACAAAGATAAGCAAAATAAACTCTTTTTTGCGTATTTGTTTTTCTTTAACTAAATCAGGAACAATTATTTGTGTAACAATCGAACAACAACAACAAAAATAATTTTCTCCTTTTAGTATTAATTCTTTTCTCTTGTTTTTGTATTAACCATCATTGTTAAAGAATAGAAAGAAAAAAATGCAGCAAGAACTATATCAACAGTATATGATGGATCACCCTTATAATCAAGAGCCTGGTAAATCGTTCATTTGTGGATTTATCAATATAGAACGCGGTGGTCCGCTTGCTTGTTTTATTTGGATTGTAAACTTTATTCATTATTATTATCTATTATATCTTGTTTTCTAACACGAAGTTTTTTTTCTTTCCTATCATCAGACTATCAATATGTACGGTTGCGTACTTTCATTCCAAGGGAAAAGTCGTAAATATAAATAAGCTAGTGATATATATGATTCGTCCTCTTTGTTTTAGTACCTAAAATGTTTATTTATATAGCAATCTATTCTTATTTAAATCATGCAATGCTACTTGTTCAAGGATTTGTTTGCCTGTGGTTTGTTATCTCTGCATTAATTTCACTTTATTTATTTACAACAGTAAGTCTTCATTTATCTATAAAAAAACCCATTTTTTCTTTTTCTTAACCAGATATTATATTTATTTTCATAGGATAAGCCATATTTGCTTAGACTATCACATAGATTAACATGGTCAAGTGTGCTCATCTTTTTAACATATTACTTTATCACGCTTGTTATTTTTGGTGTTCAAAAGGACGACTTTGACAATTGGTGTATTGATAAGTCAAGACAGGATGTTGATCAAACTTTTGCGGTTTCAGTCAATAGTGACTCAAAGGTGCAAATATCATACACGCCTTCCGTGATGGGATCCGATCTATATAATTGTAATCGACTTTGGGAGAGTGAGATCAAGTTTTCTTCAGTGCTATTTTCGATTCTATTTGTGATTTATGTAATGCATTTTTTTTTAAAAAAAATTAAAAATAAGGGTCTCATTTTATTTAATTATTACTATAGATTCATTTTGCATATTGTTTCTGGGTATACACACAAGATACATATAAACACTATAGACATGTATTCCATACTGCAGAGGCTAGAGGGAGAAATGGCATGATGCAAAACCAACCTCCTCCTCCTCCTCAAAACACCAATATTATGAATAATATTGTACCTCAAGTAAATGAAAAGCCAAATAATGAAGAAAGTGATGAGCAAAAAAGTCTGGCGCAGATTGTGAGGTCTTTTTTTAGTAAATTGAAGAAGTAGAGTTTATACCCCCCCCTCTTTTTTTATTACTTTTAAAAATAACTTTATTTTAAAATAACACTAATAAATAAACGATAGCATGACATGATATGAAAGAACAAAGGAAAAAGGATAATAGCAATATTACACAAATTCATTTTATTTATTTTAATTTAGTAAAAATACAGTTGTCAGGACTTTTTTTGTAGAAAATAGAAACAAGGTTCAATTAAATGAACCTCCTTTTTAATCTTTGTCTTTCTTAAACCAAAGTGATTAATATATCGTTTTGCCAAGAATTAATAATATTTAATATGCAAATATATATGAACTCATGTTTTTTATTTATACAAAAAAAAAAAAAAAAAAATAGTAAAAAAGTAGGGGAATCTAATTTGGAGTGATATCATTTTTTTTTCTACCATATTTTACATTTGTTTTTGGGATTCATCTTACTACCAGCAGGGCAATGAAATATTTTTGAAAACTCTTCAGAATTTTGAAACAAAAAGTTTGCTCTTACACTATCTGGTGCATGCTCTTCATGAATCTATATCAATTATAATTAAATGAGTAAACACAACAATAAAAAAAACCTTTTTTCTTCTTCTTACCGCATCAACTAGTGTACCAGGCAAAGGCTTTGAACAAAATGATCTACCAGCATTAATAAAAAAGAGAGCCTCAGGAGAGAATTTGTGTAAGCCTGGAAGAACAGGATCAAATGATTTCCCGCTCTCCTTTAAAAGCTTATATGCATGATAGGCAGCTGCCAATCCTTCATTATCAGCAATGTTTTCACCTAATGTAAGCTGGATATATAGAAAATACGTTTTTTAGAACTTATATGATTCATATAGAAATAAAATATATTAACTTACAGTTCCATCGATATGATACTTTTTCCCATCATCGTCACGAATGGTTGCTTTTGAATACTGTTTTGTAAAGCATTCAGATTTTTCTACGTATTTATTATGAACTTCATCGGACCACCAATTTCTTTCGATGCCAAGCTCATCATATTGAGATCCAAAGTCGTCGAAACCATGCTATAAATATAGTTTGTCAATTTTAAATTGATAACTTTATTTTTTTTTTTTTTTCTTGGAAATTACCGAGTACTCATGTCCCAAAGTTTGGCCAATAGCAGCATAGTTGATATAATCAGGATATTTACTATCAAAGTTTGGTTTTTGTGCAAAACCTGTACTGACAAAAATCTATATATAACAAATTTTATTCATATATGAATTAAAACAAATTAAATTAATTAAAAAAAAAAAAAAAAAAAAAAAAAAAAAAAAAAAAAAAAAAAAAAACTTACACTATTTTTTGATAATAAATTAAAGGCATTAATCACTTGTGGACTGGAGACACCTAGCCACTCTGTACGACCAATCGGCCTGCCAAGAGTATTCCAATAATGTTTTAAAGTCCATTGTCTTACTGATCGTTCATTTTCATAAAAGTTTTCTGCGTCCATTTCTAAACCATTTGCAAATGCATACATCTCGTGTGGTGAGCGTTGATCTGGTGAAGATGTGCTATATCCAACTGTTTTTTCCATAAAACTCAACTAGATGAGAAAAATAGTTCTTTTTTTTTAGTTACCTGATCTAAGAAAAAAACATGTATTCTATACTCTATATAAATACCTTTTTGATAGCTGCATCACGAGTATCTGAATCAAGCCAATCAGCCATTTTTATTCTGCTCTGCAAGGCACTTTTAATATTCTCAGAAATGGTATCCAACAACTCCCTATCCTTTTCACCGTCTTTAAATGACAGCATGGCATAAAACCGACCGGCCAATAAAGAAAATTTATCCAAGACATCATCCACACAAAGGCTAGAACGGGTTTGAAACGGTGAATCTGGAAAGAGCATTCTTACTTGATTATCAAGTCTTGGTGCTTCCTGGAGTGTCTTGTAGACCAGGATAAAGTCCATCAGACTGTTGCGATTGATGGGACGGGATTCGTCTGTGATGTCTGCAAAGTAGGCGAGTTCAGAGAAATAAGGGGCTTCGTCGTAGATGTACACTTTGAGGGGGGCATTTGGTATATCATGACTTTGAAAGATGTCGTTAAAGTCAAGTAAAGGGAAAAGGATTTTGGCTTCGTCGATCGTATAAATTGAAGCACCTTCATCTTCATCCATGCTTTATTTTAAGGTTTATATTAGTTACTAAAATAGGGCAATTTTTTAAATTTTGGGATTTTTTCTTTTTTTTTTTTCTCGTGCACACACATACCTTAATTTTGCTAGTTCAACTAATCTTGTCTGAACCGACATTGCATTATCTACCATGGAATAGATTTGTGACTCCGTTAAAGGTGCCAAACCGGCCTCGTCAAGTTGAAAGCCCCGCTTCAGATCTCTTTTTGTTGAGTTATCCGTTCCGAATAGCGAAAACATCAAATCATACAATGTGTCTCTACTATGTTCGAGCATCATAGGTTTCTCCTCTCCTAGATTCGGTGCGGAGATTGTCAACGCCATCTTTGTTCGATCATCATCATCAGGATACATCTCTAGTGTAAATAATCCACCAACTTCTATTATCAGTCCGTCACTTTTGGGGTATCCAATGACATCAAGCTGTTGTGATGTGATTTGAAATGGACCATCATTCTCTTCCTGTGCGTATATTTCGTCTGCTCGCAGCTTGTAAATATCTTGGAAAAAATAAGGCAGCGAGACTTCATCAAACAACATGGTGTCAATACATGAGCTATAGTAGTCTTTTAGAAGACGAAAGTTTTTCCGATCTACTTGACGGTTTTCTTCAGTGACAATTTGGAAAGAGGATAGAGAGCGTGTTGAACGAAGTACTTCGCGATATGTTCCTTCTAGGAGAATTCTCATGTGCTCTCTATTCTTATTTGATTCTATTTCTAGGATGCCGAAACCTTTTTTTTATTTTTAGCTTGAACATATATAACTTGTAAATCACCTTTTTTTTTTTTTAAAAAAAAAAATATTACCTGCCGATTCCTCAGGTATAATTGTATTTTTAATCCAATTTCCACCTAAAGACAGGAACTAGCATTTTTAGTTTGATTTACTTTATATTAAATTTCATCATCATCGTTTTTTACATGTGTATTTATAGAAATCAGAACATGGATCAATATTCATATTGATGGACTCTAATATGCTGGATGCAGTCTCAATACATGTCTTTGATAAACACAAGTCATCATTTATTGGTGCTGAGAAGTTGGCGTTGATTGATATTTGTGAAGATGACATTTAAAAAAGAAAAGAAAAATGGATGAATGAAATAGAGAAAAGAAAGAATGAATGAATGAATTAATTACAATGTTTATAGTTTTTTGGGTAAAAGAAAAACGAAGAAGAATACAAATAAGAACAAAAGAAGAAGAGAAAAAGAATCAGGATACAAAATGCGTGGCTTTATATCTACAAACTTGGAAATAAAAGGCTAGACCCGTCAAGTTCAGTCATCTAAAAAATAAACATATACTCAAAAAGATGGTCAATCTTGGTGTAACTTATATTTGTTCCGCTTCTCTTCTTTTGGTATCACAGAGTGGGTTACTACATTTGGAGACAGTGCCATATTTCCCTTTTTTGCTGATCGAAACTCAGGCTGCGCCAATAGGAACCTATACTCTTATATTGTTACTTTTATTGTGCAATTTGGGGAAAATAAAAATATTGATCACCAAAGTTGAATTAAAGTTGAAGTTTTTTATTTTTATTATTATTTTGGGGTACCCAAAAGTGGAGCCCGTTTTTATGAAAACGATGTATACAAACTAATACATTAGAATGGGATACATAATACCTTTTTAGAATAGCAATGTGAAGGCGTGAAGGGAGGAAAAATACCCAAGTATATCTTTAATTATTTGAATTACGTAACGTATATTTATACCGTAATTGACTGTAGCATTTCCTTGTTTATATACAAACATCCTACAGTTTAATATAAAGTGCATCAACATCCATCTATTTTTGAGTCAATTGGCTGCATGTTTGATCGACTATGGTTCATTTCCACATTTTTACTTTAATATCAATTTCAAACACAGTGACATTGGTGAATATAAAGAGAAGTGTTACAGCATACAGTCAAATAATAGCAATGATAATAAAAAACCGTTACCAATAGCAATAAAACGGATAAACGCTACAAAAGTATACAAATGTTATATAAATACCTCCTCCGCTCCATACAAAATGAGGTCTGTATACATTGGTTACCACAAAAAGTAAAAATAAATACATTTTATTAATAAAAAAAAAAGAGAGAGAGAGATGGAAGCATCTGACTTTCATGCTCTTTTTTAATTCTATTATATTCAAAGGAATCAGAGCAAAATAGTAATTAAATTCACACCCTCGTAATAGGTCACTTTTTTTCACCTTCCTTGATAGTAAATAAATAAAGACAATCAATAAAGAGAACTAAAGTGTGCAAGCATGTTGTCAATACCATGAAATGAATGAAAGCACCAGTAGAAACCGCAAGAGCATATCATATAGATCAGAAAAGTACACGAGTAGAGGGGAATATACCAGCTAGGGCCGTATGCATGTATATTTGAGCAGAACCAAGAAGGTGAAATATAAAAAATCAAGTGAACAACCCATTAAATAATATTGATAAAAATGCAAAAACTTGCGGCATCGACAGGCCTATGGAAAGAGCCGGCAATGACCGACCTGGCGGGCGGACAGAAAGGGTATTTAACAACCCCAGGTGGTGGAATGGAAACCAGGAGGCGACATTACCAATGGATTCAGCAGAATACTAGATATATAAAAACAATTAGTATTTACGTAAACAATGTTTTAAGGTAGTTAACCTACTGAAAAAAACGTTCTTCCAAAGACTATTTGATATTTTTGTAGCTATGAAGGAAAGAGAATACTTTGAGTTATTTATTTAGTCGGGTTTAAATATAAATGGAATAAAATACATCCCCTTGTCCCCAAATAAAGGGATTGGCAAATATTTCTTAAAGGAAGTCTAGACAAAGTTTTCCTCAACATTTTTGATCTTTTCTTTGATATTAGTACTGTCCTCGTAATCAGAAACAAATAAATATATAAAAAAAAACTTTGGAATCAGGTTCACAGATACCATCCAATATGCTGCTAACTGAAATATGTCTCCAGTGAATTGATCCAAAGCTATTATAATAAATGTAAATGGTATAGCTTATATGATAACTTGTTCATTTTAATAAAATGAAAACGGCTTTCGCCATCTTTAATCAAACATAAGGTGGTCTTAGTGTATGACAATTAAAGTTGGTGATAAAGGGGGTCCATTCAGATATTTAAACGCACGTCCTTGTGTTATCATTCGTAGTATTGGATCATGAACTTAGTCTCTTTTAACCCTGTCACCTTAACCTCTCTTTTGACCCAATTTTCTTCTCATTGTCCTTTTCTCAATAATTTGAAAATAGTTCTCATTTTCTTGAAAAAAAAACAGTACATGAAACCATTTTATGTAAAAACCTTCTTTTGTTTTGGCGTTGCATATCCCGAAGGTGTTGTAAAACTCGCCAAACAGTTTAGCTATTGAAATCACTTGTTTGAGTGGATTAAAATGAAGGCTGGATATATTAATAAGAGTGAATTGTAAAGCGAAACAGAATCAATGGATGCTAATGTGTTATATCGTTTTTAATGATAAATATGCGCTGCTAAACATAAAAAAACACTTGTTTAGGTAATCCAAACTTTTTTTTTTTTTAAACAAAAAATAAAAGGGGCTGTACCTTACATAATCAACTCTACAAGTTCCGAATTGGAACAGCTTGTAAACATTTCAGCTTAAAGCAAGATATTAAACCAAATGATTTGATACAATTTACTTGAATGTACTCGTTGAATAAAGAAAGTGAAAACAAGATATAAATAGCCCACTCAAGAAGTGCAAAACACATATAACGATTGTATTAATGCAACCAACTTGATGGATATCCTAAAATCCATAAAATAGACAGCTAAAAAACATGCACATATTTAGCAAACAAACTCCACAAAAATCCAGATTTGTTTTATTTTATATATATTTTCTTAGGAAAGAAGAGAAATTTACTCGTCATCAACGACAGTGGTCTCAAGACCCTTGAAGTCAGCAACGGGAACAAAGGTGACATAAGAGTAGAGCTTCTCCTTGGCATCCTCATCATCATTACGCTTACGGGCAATGCGAACACGGATACGGTGGTTGATGTGCTTGACACCACGAGACCAGAGAGCCTTGTTCAAAGAAGGATCAACACGGACATCCTTGGTACCCATAGCCTTCTGGGCGAAAGCCTTGACGGCCTTGATGGCATGAGGTGCACGCTTTCTCAAAGATCTAATTGATTGATTGAATGTGTTTTTAGATGTCGAACCTTTATAAATCATGATCTTCAATTCTTTACCTGCCAAAGACAAGCTTGTGCATGTGGATGGTGTACTCACGGGTAACAACATCAGCGAGGGTGGAACGCTTTTGAGGAGCAGACTTGGCCATCTATTTAAATGTTGGTTAGTTCTTGTTGTTGATGGATTGGGTTGCTATGGTAACTCACTGTTAATGGATGTGTTGAAAGAGGAAGGACCTTCAAGATTAGTGGTTCATTTTGCCAATATAATCCGTCTTTTGCTTTGATCCCTTGTTGGCTTTCTTACATTTCCGGTCGTTGTTTAAATATTAGCCGGACCAAAACTTTTACATTTTCTTTCTTGTGGGACGTGAATGCATATATTTAGCAAACACAAAAGGCATATTTTATTATTAACAATTCCGTTGGATATGAAAGATAATATATTTAAAGTAATAAGTCATTTTTATGAAAATACGAAGTGAAAATGTATATATTTTTATATATTTTAAACCTGAGATCTCTCTGTACGGGAGGATACATCGGGTACAGAAGCAATGACATCAGCCATCCTATTTAAACTTTCATCCTGTTCACTCGCAGCATCTCTTAATTTACTACTTGTTGTTTCTCTATGCATTGCGTCTATTGATTCGCGTGAAGTGGGTGGTAAACGTTCATTTTCAATATCAGAACGTCTTGCATCCTCAAAAGTGGTAATGGCTAATAAAAACTGCTTTAGTCTTATTATTTTTATGATTGATTCTACTTTTTATCTTACCTTTACGAATTCCTTCAGAGCCTAAACCTAAAGTACCAGTTGGTATTTTTCCAGTACTGGATAAGTTCTTGAGTTCCATGACCAATTCCGAATTCTGACGAAGTACAGAAAAAGTACGTGACATTTTACCAATTGCCATGATTTTGTTTTTAATAACCTGTCTTCTTTGTTCGGTTGTCATATCACTACTATCAGGTACAACAACAATGGGTGTAGCATCTGCTGCTTCTTCTGGTGATAGTTCTTCTTGTGAACAAATATTCAAAATGGCCAAGAGCATAGAAGTAACTAGAAGAAGAGAGTTGAGAACAATGTTTTTGTCATTTATCTTATACAAACTTACTCTTTTCCCCTACAAATGGTAGACTCCAATTGAATACATTCATGAAGTTAGGCAACCAATATGGGTGTGGACTGCAATTGAATTGTCGAATGTTTAATACGCTCTTGTCGTAACGAAGAACCGCTGCCTTGTTGTTATAAACGTCAATGTAGTTTGGCGCGGAAAATATGGTCATCAAAGCGGGAAAACCAGTAGTCTTACTCTTACGATACATACGATAACTATAGTGTATTGTATAAGTGATAATGTCTAACCATATCTATATATATTTACTATCATTACCCATTAGCCTGAGCTTCATGTGCACGAATAACGGAGAGTAAATTGTTTTTGTCTAAAAAATTACAGGCAGCGCGATAACTTTTTATATTCGAGATTTTTTAATAAAGGGGTTTCACTTTTTTTTTTTTGTTCTTTACCTGAAAAAATAAGAACAACCACGAACATGGTTATGTTCAAATTTAGGACTATTATCACTATCAAACTCTTCATAAGGATCAGACCAAAGTAAATCACACATGATACCACTTGTAGGAGTTTCCCTAAATCTATCAATCTTTTGACATAAAAATACCTTTTTTTAGAGATGGAGGTTTAAAAATGTAAAACACACACACACTTACTTGTTCTATATCCTTTAATGTCTTCAACTCGGGTGAAAGGCCACCATGTACACAAAGAAATTGATCATTTACGACTGCAGCAAGTGGGAGGCAATCAAAACACTCCATCACAGTGTCATATACTTCATCCGAATATTTAGTTTCACCTATACTTGCATTCACAATTAGATTGATCTTTCCAAAAGTCAAAGAATAATATCATATCATTGCTCTTACATTCAAGTTTAAATGTAAAATACTCCGTCAGGTGACGGCATTCATGATTTCCACGCATTAGAAAAAATGTAGTAGGATATGTTAATTTATGAGCCCAAAGGTATAAAACACACTTGGATATAGATATATATCAGTAAATACACAAAAATAGTGATAATTTCTTTTTTCTATTACCTCAATTGAAAAATAACCTCTATCTACGTAATCGCCCAAAAACAAATATCTTGTATCTTTTGGGTCGCCACCCACCTCTAACAGCTTTAGTAAATCATAATACTGACCATGAACATCGCCACAAATCGTGATTGGGGCAGGTATACGTAAAAGCGTAGGCTCTCTTCTTAAGAGCTCTTTTGTTGAATTTAAAATGTGTAGCGCTTGTTCTTCTGTCAGTCGACCCTCTTTTCGAAAATGCTCTCTTAAAAATGCAAGATTCGGGATCCCATCCTCTGTATAGAGTTCTTCATCGGTTGGCTTATTAAAAGCAGGTGCTTCGACGCCTATACAAATAATTTAATGATACAATTCGACCGATTTTGTACATAAGTCACTTACTTGTATAAACACGCTCTTTGGTGTTGACAACAGTACCATCGTCCATAGTATACATTGAACGGTCTTGTTGAGGTCCTTCTGTGGTAATTGATATATCGGTCATTTTCTTCGTTTGTTCAAAATCAATAGAAAAAGGAAGAAAGAGAAAAAGTAGAGTGAAAAACTTCCCGGTGATATCAATAAACTCCGTTCTTCCTTGTCACTTTGAAACAAGACTTTTTTTTGGTCTTGCTATTCATGCTTTGGATCAATTCGGTGATTTAACTAAATAAGGTTTACTTTTTGTTAGACCGACCAAAATTCGATAAATGGAGTCAATGTTAAGGTTGATCATACCGTATGACCTGGCATCTTAGGTCTGTTTGTTTGTTTTTTCAAGAAGAAGAAAAAAAAAAGACACATTGCTAACATTGTCAGGATCAATAGATATTTGTATTGATTAGCGAGCTTGTGAAACAATTTTGTAATTTTAGTAGTTATGATCGTTTTAGCTCATTGCCTTTGTTCTCATAAGAACAAGCAGAAGGAGGAAGAGGAGGATCTTGGTTATATAAAACATCATATATAAAACTCGACCATTTAAAAGTGACTTCACTTAGTAATGTGATATGAGATTAACGGAAAACTCATTTATGAACAAATGATTCTGCAATACATTAAACTAAGTTACTTTTATTTATTTTGTTTACATTGTTCTTTAATTACAAATGATTGAGATATCATTATTTTTTTCTTAGTGCTTATACCGCTTTGTTAATGTTGTAAGATAATATTTAATGTTTTATCGTCGAGGAGAGAACAAAGGACCAAGGTTCACTATACCAGCTCTATCTTCTTCGTCTATTAAATCAAGTATTGATAGGTTTACGATAAATGAGAGGGTTTTGAGGCGACTAGAAAACCTGAATCTATCTTCAATCAATGCGGAATCATGTTATTCTTTGAGTTTATCACCATTCGATACGTTTCCTTCAGTAGATTTTTCATATTCCAATAGATTTTTCATATTTTCTAATTTATCATCGATAAGTGACCACACTCATTCCAATATACAAGAATAAAACTTATTGTTCTATCAATGAATGATAATGTATCAATACTTAGACAGTAGTATGTGGTTGTATCCATTGTACTTATTCAAAACGAAAAACGAGAAATGCATTACTTCCATTTCCTAATATAGAAATTACCATTGTGACTGGATATGAAATTTGAAGTGGCTTGTATCGCGCGCATCTCGCCACAACAAGAATAACGATTCCATTTGACCTATTTGAGTTCCTTCCTTTAATCCCTTGAGCTAGTAGAAATGGTAAGGACGCGCGGAAGAGAATAAGGAGCAATGTTACGTGGAATAGTGCTTATAAAAAAGTGGGGAGTGATATTCATAAGGGCTAGATAGATGGATGGATGGATATGAATATGGATAGAGCTTTGAAAGGTGCAACTTTTTGGAATGTTAATTATTGACCATTTCGACTTTTTTTTTTTATTACTCTGTACAATAGCCTTTCGTCAAGCAGCAGAAGAACAAAGCTTATTTCAAGAGATACCAAGTCAAGTATCGTAGAAGAAGAGGTAAATTTTTCACTGTAAAAAAAAAGCGACCTGAAAAATAGTTTAAAAATACTGATCAGAAAACCTTTATTTAAAAATCAGAGGGTAAGACCGACTACTACGCCAGAAAGAGACTTGTTGTTCAAGCCAAGAACAAATACAACTCCCCCAAGTACAGATTGGTCGTTCGTTTCACCAACAAGGACATCATCTGTCAGATCGTTTATGCCAAACTCCAGGGTGATTTCGTTCTTGCTGCTGCTTACTCCCACGAGCTCCCTAGATACGGTGTCAAGGGTGGTTTGACCAACTGGGCTGCTGCCTATGCCACTGGTCTCCTTTTGGCCCGTCGTGTCCTCACCAAGCTCGGTCTTGCTGACAAATACGAAGGTTTCGCTGAGCCCGATGGTACCATCCAATTGGTTGAGGCCAACGAAGAAGGTCCCCGTCCCTTCAAGGCCTTCCTTGATGTTGGTCTTGCCCGTACCTCCACTGGTGCCCGTGTCTTTGGTGCCATGAAGGGTGCCTCCGATGGTGGTCTCTACATTCCCCACAACGGTAACCGTTTCCCTGGTTTCGATATTGAAACCAAGACCAACGATGATGAACTCCTCCGTAACTACATCTACGGTGTTCACGTTGCCGAATATATGGAATACCTCGAGGAAGAAGATGAGGAGAAGTACAAGAAGCACTTTGCTACCTTCATCAAGGCTGGTATCACCTCTGATGGTGTTGAAGATATGTACACTGAGGCTCACGAAGCTATCCGTGCTGATCCTTCCGCCAAGCCTGTCGAGAAGAAGAAGCCCGCTAAGCCTTACCGCAAGGATGTTGCTCTTAACAAGAAGCAACGTCTTGCCAAGATCGCTGATGCTAAGGCCCGTTTCGAAGCTTCCAAATAAATTTTATTTTGAGCATTTTGATCTAATATTATTAATAAATAATACCAAAAAAAAAAAATCATATCAAATCATACTATTTGTAGTTTGTTCCTGTTGATATCTTTTTTAATTTTGACATGTGAAATCATATTGGATTCATATTAGAGTCCTTGTCTTGTTCTTGGATCCATCTTTTGAAAACTATACTCAATAGCCTATTTAACTAAAATTACACTTTAAACGCTGATGGTACAACTTACTACTATCAAAGAGGAAAAGTTATCATCCCACTTTATGTTGTAGTATTGTGTTTTCTATAAACCATTATTTGATCCAGCTTCAATATCTTGGGATAAGCTATACATTTATTTTGACTCTAGTATCATTTTAATTGATCTATTTGGGAAGATTGACGTTATTTTGTATGGATTGGAGTCTTTTTCGTGTCAATCTGACTCGCTTTCTAGTGTTGAACTCAACTTTACGGATCCAGGTATCACTCGAGCAAAAATAGTATCAAAGATAAGTAGATACCCTTTTCCTTTTTCTGCTTTAATAATCATAAGATAAAAAGTGATGAGGATCTCGTTTAGGTGGTACCAGTCTTTGAGTTTATCAATTTTTATGTTGCAAAAATGAACAAATACGGCTATAAGCAACCAAATGATAGGCACATTTATCAATGGAGATTGAAAACGGGGAGACTTTTTGATAAGATAGATAGCATATCATCAAGTGAGTTGTTTTTTTCATTTGTATATTTTCTATTTTCTTACTCACACAATCTTATCAATAAATAAAATTATATTGTGCTCACCCTTCATCACCGTTGTTTATTATAAGCTTTTGATGTTTTTTTCTTATCTATTTCATGATGTTGAAATGCCACTCTGATAATAGATATTAAATATCAAAATGGATCCCCTATCAGTTAAAGGATGTCACTAGATCTTGCAGATCAGTCTATGCTTTGCATATAAATGCATTTTGTTTTTTATTTTGTTCTTTTCTTTTTTGTTATATTCATTACTATTATTTTTATTATTGTATAACTTTTTTAATTTCATAATAATGGCTGTATTATCTCAAGGTAAAGTACATAAAAAAAACCATTATGGATTAATGTGATCTATATAAAAACAGATAAAATTGACTTTCTTTTTTTTCTTACCATTCTATAAGGCGTTGGATACGGAGTTGTATTAGGGTAAAATTGAAAAGATTACATATTATAAAACAAAATAGAGGTTTTAATCTTTTTTTAAAACCATAGTTTTGGTGCACTGTTTGCACTTATAATGACTGGGATAACGTATATGTGTAAACGTTATTTGCAAGAAGTTCAAACATCCGAAATGTATATGACGGCCCAACGTACAGTTAAGACTGGTTTGGTTGCAAGTGCAATTGTCTCTAGTTGGTTCGTGAATTATAAAAAAAAAAAGTTAAAAAAATATAGTAATTATTAAAATATGATTCATCTATTGTAGGACATGGGCGGCTACTTTATTAACTAGTACTGAGGTTGCCTACAAATACGGTGTATCTGTAAGTTTAATTTAACAAGTCGTTTTTTTGGAATAAATACTCAATAAATGCATATACATAGGGTCCTATATGGTATGCTTCGGGCGCTGTGTGTCAAGTGTTATTGTTTGCGGTTTTGGCCATTGAACTGAAAAGAAGAGCTCCTAATGCACATACTTTTTTGGAAGTGGTTTTGGCTCGTTATGGAAAATCTGCACATATAGTTTATCTTGTATTCTCGTTTATCACAAATATAGTATGTATAATTGCTATCTTTTATATTTTTTTAAGGAAAAAAAAAAAAAAAAAGAAAGAAAGAGTACTAATCGTCATCGTGATACAGATTGTAACAGCCATGTTACTTCTTGGTGGTAGTGCAGTCATAAACTACCTCACTGGTATGCATACAATTGCAGCATGCTTTTTGCTTCCATTAGGTGTCATTATTTATACGCTCTTTGGTGGCATTAAAGCAACGTTTATGTCCGACTATGCGTAAGTAGTGCATTCACGCATAAACTGTGATCTTATTTGATTTTAATTAAATCAAAACAATTTCTCCTTTTTTTTTTTAGCCACACTGTTGTTATCTTTATTATTATTCTATCATTTTGTTTTAATATCTATTGTACCTCACCAAGGATTGGATCAATTAGTGTTATGTATGATCTCTTGGTTGAAGCTTCAGCAAGAACTCCTATTGTTGATAACGAGCAAGGTTCTTTGATTACTATGCGTTCTGTACAAGGTTTAATATTTGGGTATGTTAGTTACATAATAGCATTCAATAAACAGAAATAAGAACATAGTAGCTAACCTTTTTTTGTTAAAGTATAATCAATATCGTGGGTAACTTTGGTACTGTCTTTGTAGACAATGCTTACTGGCAGCGCGCTATTGCAGCTCATCCTCAGTATGCTGTAAAAGCATATTTGATCGGTGGACTTTCTTGGTTCGCTATTCCATTCACATTAGCTACTTCAATGGGATTAGCCGGAAGAGCCTTGAATATTAACCTTTCACCTTTTGCAGTTAGCCAAGGGCTCGTGTTACCTGACGTTGCTGTAGCACTTTTAGGTCAGGCTGGTGGTTTTGCTTGTCTCGTTTTAGTGTTCATGGCTGTCACTAGTGCAGCTTCAGCTGAGCTTATTGCTGTTTCTTCTGTCGTTACCTATGATGTTTACCGTACCTATATTAATCCTGATGCTACTGGTAGCAAGGTGGTTCGCTTCTCTCATATTTGTGTTGTTGCGTTTGGTATTCTTATGGGTGTGTTGGCTGTATTGTTAAATTTGACTGGTATCAATCTTGGTTATCTTTATACTTTGGTAAGTGTATATAAAACGATTATTCATTTCTATAGCAGTTATACTAACGATAATTTTATCTCTAGATGGGTGTATTGATTTCATCTGCAGTCGTACCCTTAGCTTTGACTCTCTTATGGAGCAAGCAATCAAAATTGGCCGCCATCGCATCTCCTATTATAGGCTTTTGTGCAGCTGTTAGCACCTGGTTGGCAGTTACTTATCGCATGTACGGAACAATTACAATTGAAAGTACTTCTCAAAACATGCCATTGATGGCTGGTAACATCGTGGCACTCTGCTCACCCATCTTTGTATCGGTTGCTCTATCACTTATTCAACCTGATAATTTTACCTTTGAATCTACTCGAGAAATCAAACAGGTAGATGACTCTGACCAAGGTGCTGGTATCAATGTTGAAGTGGTCAACACTCCGGAAGACGAAGAATCAATGAGAAAGGCATCAAACTTTGCAAAGATTTCCAGTCTTACTCTCTCCATCTGCCTTTATATCATTTGGCCATTCTCCTTATTTGGATCACGATATATTTTCTCCAAATCGTTCTTCACAGGATGGGTTGTTGTTTCCATTATCTGGACATTTATGAGTCTAACTGCTGTTGGTATCTATCCAATATTTGAGTCACGTCACGCATTGGCCACTATCGCAAAGGAAATGTGGAAGGATATAACAGGAAAGCGTGTTTCCAATTTGCCTCGAACCACATCGGATGATGTTATTTCTGAAAAGAATGCCGTAGTATTTACTGAGAAGAAAGAATTATCCAATTAATTTGTACATATTATTAAACTTTCATATTAAATACTATTTCTTATTCAAAAACAAGTATTTTAAAATAAAAAATATATAAATTAGTATTTATTGTAGAGAGAAACAACTTTTTAAAATGCATGTGAATAAATGAAAGAAGCTGTAATGAAGGTTTAGTTTTCCGTCAATCCTAAACCTGGTTATCATTGTTCACGGAAGCATCTGTTCCTTTGTTGTAAGCATTACTCATTGCTCTGGCCAAACTGTTTAAATCCAATATCAGCATTTCTCTCCAGGTTAATTCATATCTCCAACCGATAAAGGCCTTTCTTGATTTAGATAGTTGTGACTCAGCTAGAAGCATCAGATTCTCGGAATTTATGTATCTCTTTTCAAAAAAGGATAAAATTCTATAGCGACGTTCGTGGGCAGATTTCATGTATTTCTTTGAACTGTGTTCCTTTTGTTTTGTACCCATTTCGTTACTGTAAACTTGAACACCACTTCGAAGACAGTATTTTTGATTTCTGAGATTTGGAATGATTGTGTCATAGATCTCGTTGATTATAATCTGTAGATCATCCAAAATTTGATAATTAATACACCATTCTGAAGAGCAGAGTGTTTCAACGATAGTGGAAATGTAATTGAAAGTTTCAGTTCCTCGGTAGCTTATCTTTATTTTATTGGTTATAATTTCCATATACTCAAGTGATTCTACAAACCTTTGGATACAGAACCAGTGAGGAAAGATATAGTCAATGGTTTCAGAACTTAGACTGTCTTGGTAACTCATGGTTAAGGTAGAATAAATAGAATATAAAAAAAAACCAGGAGAACATGAATTAAATGATGAACACAGTGTATAAATACTAAAACGTTATATTTCGTTTATAAATATAACTTCATTGTAACAAGATAAGAAGAGGTACTCAAAATATAAGAATCAATTATATCACATGGTATCATTACTTTCATTGTTTTAAGACTTTTATTCAATATAAAAGTAAACTCAACTTTAATTTGCATGTCATTTTCAAGTAACTGAAAGATACTATTTAACTTTCCAATTGACATCATTTTTAAGGTAATCATAGTAAAACAAAATATTAAAAATAAATCATGTTTTTCCACAAGCATAAAACAAAGAAACGAAGCACGCAAGAGTATCTATCTATTAATAAAACCATTAAAGTTCAATTTTCTTATATAAACAATGACACTAAGAATGAAAAAAGATCTATTTTTACATAAAACCAATAGAGAATGATAACTCATCAAAATGAAAAGTGCACAGAATTATCTAATATCATTATATAGCATCAGCGACTTTAGTAAAGGTATGTCATATAGGAACTACACTTTGAGTGCAGCATCCATCTCTTACGGAGGATATTACTTTGAGTTTGAAAAGTAACGTGACCGCAGCAAGAAGGGATATGAAAACTTTTGAAATCCTCTCATTTAAGCATAAATTTATATATCTTTTTCTTGTTTATTATTGAATAATACGTCATGACTGAAAGTGATTCAGAATATGTAAAGCTTATTAGCAGTGATGGATTTGAATTTGTTATTCATCGTGAAGCAGCCATTCGTTCTGGTACAATAAAGAACATGTTGTGCGGTCCAGGTAATTTGGAAGAATATATATAGAAGCACGTAATTCATTCAAAATATATGTTTATATAGTTCAATTCAGAGAATCAGTTGATAATGAGATCACATTTAGAGATATCAAGTAAAATAGAGACTACTATTGTTAGTTTTATGGCTTTACTCATCACTCGATTGACAATGTAGGGCAATCATATTGGAGATTGTATGCAGGTACCTTTATTATAAATGGCAGTATGAAGGCTCAACTACAGAGATTCCTGAATTCAAAATAGAACCTGAATTTGTTTTGGAGACTCTCATGACAGCAGACTTTTTGGAATGTTAATAATAATAATAATAATAATAATAATAATAAAAAAAGGGTAGAATGGCTGATATTTCCGATTTGAAAATGAAAATAGACTAGCTTTACTGATTTGCAACTGTTGAAGATATCATGGAATAAGATTTCAATGAATCATATTAAAAGTAAAAAAGGAAAGGATTTTTCTGTGATTTGGTTTATATACAAAGAAGGATTTAGATCATTGACCACAGCAAGGGGAATGAACTGTACGTCTTGTTTATATAAATCAAGTATTCACACTATTTATCTCTTGAGGTTATTTCATTTTTGGGTGTTGTGTTATATGCTATAAATCTACGTATCTGATTACCAATAGAGAGTGATCCATTATGACAATTGTGTGCTTATAGAGACAAGTTTACATCGATTTTTCCGTACAGATTATTAGGAGAGCTTAAAATACGCGACTTCCACTCACAAAGAAAAACCTGAATTAAATTAGTTATTATTTTTATCAAATTATGTGGTCAGAGAGACTTATAAGAAACTACCTTTCTAATCGAAATCATTCCATCAAGATAAAATTAAAGCTATGTTTGAATATCATTAAACAAGATATTGAGTATGTGAGGAAAACACTATGCTAGACTTAATCTCTAGAGTTAGACTTTTATGGTGAGTCATAAATAGGACTATAAAGCATACTAGTCCGGTTATTATATCTTTTTAAGAACATCCCCAGCAGTGGTGTTAAATTAAATAGCCTGTTCTCGAGATCAATGGTTGATCAATACAATCTTACCTTTTCTGAAGGTTTCAATATTGTCTATCACCTACTAATAACACAAACATAATATTCTACATGCGCTTACGCACAGTACTGCCATTTTCCTAGTTAGTACAAATAATATATACAGTGAGCTAATAGAAAGGGTCAGCAAAGGGTTTATAAAGAGAGAGCAACGAAAATAAGAAAAAGATTCTGACGAATCTAAAAAATTATTTTTTATCACTCAATAAGCTCCTGAAACGCCTCTTTTCAAATAGAAATATTAATTTATAAAATACTTATATCAATACACACACTAATACAACACTAAATGATGTCAAACTCAAAAGAGTTAAACGGACACAAGAGCAAGCGTAGCCTTCTTCGCTACTGGCGATATGTCAAGTATACTTACTAATATACATATACATTTGAATATCTATACAATAATGTGAAGAACATTCCTTGACTACAATCTGCCAGTTTAGGTGTTTACTAAGGAAAATCATTCAAACAGGATCTCACCAACTTACCTTTGAAGCCTGATGAATCATACTAAACACAGAGAAAAGACCAAATATCCTTACCATATTAAATATAAATCAGTTTAATAAATAGATAAACAGAGTCTTTATTCATATCACCATCCAGAAATTTTTTTTTTTTTAAAAAAAAAAAAGAAAAGCAAGAAAAGAGTATAATGCATGATAAAAAGCATATATGATTGAATTGTACCAGCCAAACGATGAGTAAAATTATATGTCTATAGGTTGGTGGGTATAAAACACGTCTTTTGGTGAGTAAGCGTTGACTACCTGCACCAAAAAAAGTGAATTATATATCTTCCGATTTTTGCGGAACTTGAATTCACAAACCGTGGGCCATATTAACTTGATCCGTTAATTCGGTACGCTTCCGCTCCATATTTAACTACTTGTTTTGGTACGATCAGGCTTCGTGGAAAAGTTACACAAAAAATTATGGAACTTTCATAAAATAGGGGTCTTTTACAGAATACAGAAGAAAAAAACACGGAGAAATAAATTTATGATTCGTTGTAGATGGGTTTTTACCCAATAAAAATGATATTTTAATTTCAATAAGTATTTACAAATCTATTATTTGTTCTTGATAATAATTCTCATAGTATTGCGTTACAACTATGATATATCAATTTTATATTATATGTTATTAAGTGTCACTTGTGGTGAATGGTGAGATAGATGTTCATGGATGGGTAACTAGTGGGGTAAAGTAGAAACAAAGAGATGTTTTATTTATTATATTGTTATCATGAAAAAACGATGTGCTATTTACAGGGTTCATTTTTGGAATATTAGTTTGCCTAAATTGGTATAAAAATTTAAATATCGACCTCTCTCTCTCTCTCTCTTTTGCTATCATTTTAATCTAATCATCCATCCCGTGAATACCAAAGTCCAAAATTCTGAAAGAAGTTTCATTTTTTCTAAATATCAAAAAAATGTTTAGTAAAAATAAAGGTTGATGATAACATATCAGCTTACTTGTGAACAGCGGCAACGCAACGACGGCCATCAAATGAGACCCTCCAAACACCATCTACGTCAGTTATGAGATCCTTAGTAAACTGACCAGATTGTATGTCCCACATTTTAAGACCACCTTCTGAGCCCGAGATCACCTTTTCATTATCATGCTGGAAGCAGGTGATGGAATTACCGTGTCCAGAGAGGGCGTGCTGGCAAATGCCAGTTTCTGGGGACCAGACTCTTAGTATAGAGTCTGCAGCAGCAGATACTAGATACTTATTTGTTAAACCTAATAAGCCTACAAGCACAGTATGACCCTCTAATCGTTTGATACAATCGCCTGTGGTTAGATCCCAGATACGTATTGTGCAATCCAAGCTACCACTCATACAGCGATTTCTCTCCGCATCAATCACAACAGAATACACCTTCTGCGTGTGTCCTTCAAGTGTATGAATCATTTCACCAGTTTCGATATTCCATACACGCACTGTATTATCATAGCTACCGCTCACTAACGTGTTTCCGTGAGACGCAACCGCACGGACTGAATGGACATGACCTCTCAATGTACGTAAATAGTAAGGATTATGACCCGTCCCATTATAATGCTTGTCTACATCCTTTGGGTCAGGCAGTTTCCATACCCGCAATGTAGAATCACGAGATCCGGTAACAATCAAGGGCTCGGCCGGCTCGAGACGTCCATTAACCATGGTCGGTTTGGCAATCAGTAAGCAGCGAACAGTAGAATTGTGCCCGACAAAGAGATGTGTACACTTGCCAGTTTCGAGGTCCCAAACACGAACCCGCCGATCGGTTGATCCTGTGACCAGTGTGTTTCCCACATATTGTAATGCCCAAATGCCGCCTTCATGGCCTTCAAGTGTCATTCGCTTTCGGCCGGTTGCCGTATCGTATATGTTCACATGCATGTCGTCTGCTCCGGAAACAATCTTGTCCGAATCAAATTGAAGGCTTGTCACTACGGATTTTTCATGCCCATAAAATATCTTTTCATCTGCCCTGCCTTTTCTCCAATTCTGTCGCAATGTATGGTGACGTCTATATAACCGCTTATACGAATAAACAATGGAAGAGGCATCCAATGGGTCTTGTAGAGAGTAGCCGTACTCGATTAAGAGGCGCCTCCAGTTCTCGTTATCAGAGTCAATAATGGTCCTCCATTTTCTGCACACACAAGAAGCTCTGCTTAGAGAAAATGGATCCAGATAACCAACAATACGACGGGACAATTCGACCGGTAAAGTTGAAAGCAAGTCGTGTTTCAAAACTGGCATAATGACCGAATTAATAAACTGTAAAGTATGAGTAGATGATTTTTTTAACAATTTAAATAAAAGATATGATTTCTGGTTTGGTGTTATTGCATCAAATTGCTGAATCATGAGCGGCAGTTTCCAAACTGCATTAAGTGTGGCAGAGTCTTGAAGACCCGACAAAGATGACTCGTCTAGGTCACACAATGTATTTTCATAATCTTCCGTTTTTAGTCTTGGTCTCTTATGTGCTGCAATTATCTTTGCGTCGCATGTGACGGATCGTTTTTTAGAGAATCTGCAGTTGTTATTATTATTATGAGTGTTATTATACCATGATGATTTCTGAAAATATGAGCTTTCCTGTATTATTCGAATTTAAAATATTTGCGATAAGTAAACTTAATGTAAAATGATAAATATACTTTACAGCTTGGTCTTGCTGGAGTCCGTATGTAACAGCAGGTGGTGTTATAGCGGTTACTAACGGCGGTGGTGACTTTTCTTTTGAGGTTGAGGATGATGGTGATGACGATGACGGAGTTGAAGAAGGTTGCAGTGTTATGTGAATGACATTGCATTTCGCTGAAGGTAAAGGCGAGTTTAAGGGCGAACTTTTATTTTTTTGCATCTTGAACTATGAAAAAAATACTATGAATACTAGCAATAGTAATAATAAAAGGAAAAGAAGAAGAAGGAATAGAAAGAAGTTTGAACTAAACAGAGACAAGAAAGTATTATTTTAAAAAAGGGGAAACAAAGGAGACTAAAAAAAGAAAAAAAGAAGAGTAAGGTGAGTGGTGGAGCAGACAGTAGATCGGAATGTAAAATAACAAGAGTTTTATAGGAAAAAGGAAATGTTTACCTTTCGTAAATGTGCAAGTGCATATTGTGTAATCCCAGATAACTGGAAAAGGAGGCCTGTTTGAGGAATTTCAAGACAATTTAGGAGTGTAGAAATGTCAATAGTAAGAAACAGCTTCAACTCCTTTTTTTTTGGTATTTTTCAACAAGTAATGATAGCACAAAGCACATTATTTTGATTATATCATGAATGAACAAAGAAAGGCAAAAGCGATGTTGTTATTATACTGAATATTTTATTGTATTATTTCTAAAAAGGAAAAAGCGATACTAATTGTTTTTTATATGTTTTCGAATATTCTCCTGTCTTTCTTTGTTGCCCCTTTTATTTTATGTTCAGGTCAAAAAAAAAAGCAGGGGATTGTGTGTAGCATCATGGATATATAAATATAGATTCTAGTTTTCTTTTTTTTTTCTTCATCTATGGGAATAAACAACGCATACACATTTTGTTAAATTAGTATAGGTAAACAACAATAAATGATATCAAAATGAAACAGATCGAGATCATCAATAATGAATAGAAATGTGAGAGGGTGCCCAATTTGATTTGAGATTGCTGCATCAAAACTTCAAGTCAACCCACGTAGATGGCTGAGTTTATTTTTCAGTTTCTTTGTAATCCTTCAAATCATTGGCTATTAAGGTTCAACGCATCAATCTGCTTTTTTCTTTGACCCTGGGTATAGTGAAACAAAAGACGAAATTATATTTATATAAAGGGATCATTTATTTTTGATCTATATATTATATTTTCCTTACAATAATAAAAATGTCCAACGTTTTAACCACTTCTAACGGTACTCCTGTCGATAATGACCAAACATCTCTTACTGCTGGTGTCAACGGTCCTGTACTTATTCAAGATTTTAATTTGATCGACAAGCTCGCTCATTTTGACAGAGAACGTATTCCTGAGCGCGTTGTGCATGCCAAGGGTGCAGGTGCTCACGGTGAATTTGGTAAGAAACTAAAAAAAAAAAAATGGGAAAGGAGGGAATAATAAAAAAAAAAAAGGATAGAGGAGGGAAAAGTGAAAACTACAAGGAGAAAGAGGGAGTATCCTTCTATTTGAGTTAAATAGCAAATTAAAGAATAAATGTAACTAATCTATATATAATTAGTTGTCACCCATGATATTTCTCATTTAACAAAAGCCAAGTTCTTGAGTGAGGTTGGTAAAAAGACACCCATGTTTGTTCGTTACTCCACAGTAGGTGGCGAAAGAGGCAGTGCTGATACCGCCCGTGACCCCCGCGG
>MU622250.1:22116-43451 GCA_025399235.1 Backusella circina FSU 941
AGCGTCAAATCGAAATCTATGAGGAAAAGATGTATTAAAGATGTAGGGATCTTACGACTTACCTTCGGTCGTTGTAAGAGCTGTTAAAGGTAGCATCTTCTCTGAAGATGTAGTGTGCATGTGGGTTCATGTCGTCCTTTTCTAGCATCCTTAGTGAAAGCATGGTGGCGCAAGCTGGGTTTGTTTGGCCTATATAGCTGTGCGAGTAGCGTAATCTTTATGGGACACGCCATAATCATCTCAAAAGGTAAAATTGTAGTCTATATTGTTAGAGTATCAACTAATGTCACTTTAATCAAGCGTCAAATCGAAATCTATGATTACTAGCTGTAGTATCGTAGGGATCTTACGACTTACCTTCGGTCGTTGTAAGAGCTGTTAAAGGTAGCATCTTCTCTGAAGATGTAGTGTGCATGTGGGTTCATGGCGTCCTTTTCTAGCATCCCTTAGTGAAAGCATGGTGGCGCAAGCTGGGTTTGTTTGGCCTATATAGCTGTGCGAGTAGCGTAGATACTACAGCAATAACTGACTGACTCGCATCCTTGATACTTATGACCATGGGTGACATTTCAATCCAACCAAATCTTGTTAATGGTGAATTACAATACAACTTCAGACACTTTGATATGATTTCTCCTTTGTTTTTGTTGTATCGTAGGAATCACATCCGGTAGAACTACTCGTGCAATGACCGCTACCTTACTCTAGTTATCGCAATAAAAGTTATTCTGTATTTGATTATGTTTTTATATCTATATAACTTATTTTAGTTGATTTAACAATGGCAAATAAAATATAATAGGAGCACATCTTATTACTATGTACACCTTTATGTATTTGAGATCTTTTTTTAAAAAAAATCAGCTAAATGATAATCATTACACTAATTTCCTACTTTTCATAAGCCTCACTCGATACCCTACTTAGGGCGCAAGTTTTGCGAGATATTCATAGAACCTGGCAGTTTATTTAATGGGTAATTTAGACATTTTAAAAAAATGAATAAAAGTCCTGCCGCTTTTAAAAGCGCCCATTTTTTTTGTGAGTGTAATTGTCAGTTTCAGTGTTTTGTTTGTCATATATAAAACCTTCTATTGCCCTGCACTGTTTTTCCATCTCTCAGTATATGGACAAAGCAATTTAAGGTGGTTTCCTTTTTTGTTCATGTTTCATTTGTGGAAGAACCGATCTTATATCACTTAATTAGTAGCTATATGCAAACGTACATCTCAATCTATTGTTGATGGTATATATCTTTGGCTACTTTTTTTTGTACATATTTAACGGACTAGAGCTAATTTTGCCTTATTTGATTAAAATTCATTGAGCTATTCTCCACAAAATATTTTACTTTTATTTGAGAATTAATTGTTCATTATTTCCTTACATAACTGCAAATTTCTTGAGTTTTGAGGAAATAATTTTTTTTCATTTGATTTAGCAGATATACACCTATACTCCTTCCTCCTTATTCTTCTGAGCTCAACCTTATTGAGCAGTTTTGGAAAGCTTTGAAGGATAGAGTCAAAAGAGGTAAGTTGAAGAAAGTAGAGCATTTGCAAAACTTCATTCGGCATTCTATCAACTGTTTTCCTAAATGCTTAAATAAAGAACCTTTGTAATTGATTTAACCAGAAATCGGTCAACCTACTTGTAAAAAACGGTTAATTTATTCTCAAAAAGCTGGTCAAATTAACTTCAAACATCTGGTCAAACTAGCCCTATTTTTCTGGGCAACTTAACCTCACACAGGCGAGCAATTTTTTTCAAAAAAAATGGGCGGAAGCACTGTATGTCAATGAATGCGCTAGAGGAGTACTGATCTGAACTCACGTGATTGAGCTATATTCGCTCTTTTTTGTAATTTGATATTGATAATGTGAAAGGATAGGATCGATTAACACGTTCTTGGCTTGTTTTAATATAATTATTTCCATTCTAAGAAATCAAGTAAAATTATGGTTTTATGCGCATGTCAATGTTATGTGTGTTCACAAAAGGAAAAAAATTAGTCGCCAATTTTTTTTGCATGAAGCAGTCACTTTTACTGTGACTGTACATTTTGTGTCTTGTTTTTTTTCGCTTTTTTTTTTCTTCGTGAATTTGACATATTACTACCTTTTATACCATTATAATGGCAAGACAAAAGAGAAAGGCAACTATTACTTTGGGAGAAAATGTTAAAAGTAATATTATAAAACGATATTAACACTAAAGGAGATATTAAAAATAAATAACTTTATCAATAATAAAAACAGCTAGAAAATTAGAGGCGGTTGTAATCACACAAGAAATACAGCTTTCACCAAAACCTGAATCAAAGGAAGAAAAGCAAAATGTAAAAGCAGCTCAACCTTTAAGTGCATTAGCTGCAAGAAAAGCAGCTATTGAATCGGGGTTATATAAGGAGCCTGAAGAGATAAAGCCTGATTCTGAATCAGAGGCTGAACCTGAATTACCACAAGAGGTTATTAGTATAACAGATGAAGAAGAGGAAGAAGAAGATCGTGTATCGGGAAGTGACATAGAAGAAGATTCTTATAGCAGAGGTGATACACCAAACAGTGTAGACCCGCCATCATCTGTTGTTGCTGTTGACCAGCAAGTACCTAGAAAGAGAAAAGCTAAAAAGTAAACTGTTATATATATCTGTGTATACTGTATAATACTAACAACACTCTATTCTATACTAGCCCTTTATATTCGGATAATAAGGCTGTTAGTAATTTCATACCAACTGTACATAATAGTTGTATTTTGGAACAGGAAGGAGAACATTACTTGTTTCTAGGTCTAAAAAAGGGAGAGGTAAACATACATAAAAGACACCAAGTTTCTCGCCAACAAAATAGTAATGACAACAACAATATAGGATATTTTGTTTTTGGGACAAATACTAGTCGCACCACTTTACGGGTCAATATCAGTAATGGGTGCAACAATATCATCAGGACGAGAAATACCAAAAGAGTTAAACAATGAAGAGGATTTACCTACCCATTTCTATCCAGTTTATTCGAGTAGAACACATTCATTATTACGCATTTCTTCAAATTCGCTTAAAAAGGCATCTTTGCATCAACCTCACAATGAGCCCGAACTAATTGATTTTAATCTGATTGAGGCTGTACATGACGAGTTACAACAAGAAATCGAACAATTTGAAACTATCTTGGTGATTAAAGATAACGGCACTTCTGGACTTCAAGATATGCATATTCAATTTCCATCCTTTACAAATGTCTTCAAGTTTAAAAGCATAGAATCTAGACAAAAGAAAGAGAATGCGAATTTGGCCATAAACATGCTCCCCGGTTTCTCTCCCCTTTTATTTGAACCTGTTGCTGGTATAAGACCATTTCATGCTGAATCATCATGGGAAACGAGAGCAGACTTTGCATTAAAAAATGCATCAAAAAACCAAGAATTTACCTCATTAGTTTGCGGCGCAAAGGATACTGGTAAATCCAGTTTTACGAAATATTACATCAATCGACTCCTCTCAGTTTATGATTGTGTTGCTTACATTGAGACCGACTTGGGACAACCTGAATTTTCACCGGCTGGCATCCTATCCATGCATTACATTCATCAACCCATCTTGGGTCCCTCATTCAGTCATCAACATTTAGAACCAGAAAGAAGCTTCTTCTTTGGATCGACCCATCCCAAGGATGATCCTGATTATTATCTATCATGCATTTCAGAATTGGTTGATCATTGGCAAAACAAAAAGCATATTCCATTAGTGATCAACACACAAGGATGGGTATCAGGATTAGGTTATGATTTATTAATGGATCAGATACAAAAGGTATCGCCAACAGATATTTTTGTGATGCGACATGCACTGTTGAATTACAAGAATTTACCGCCATCATTTAATATTGATGTTATCAATATGATTGGTAACGACAGAGCCAACACGCATTACCTCGATTGTGTTATTCAACAAACAATGGAGACTACATTATCTGGTAATTTTACTGCTGCAGATCATCGAGAAATGACGCTTGGGTCTTACTTTTTTAATAAGAGAGTGAAAAATACTGGCGTTTGTCCAAAATGGGATTATCATAAGCATATGATGGATCGTATTCCTTGGTCGATTGATTGGCGTGTGGGATTGAACAGTATTTGGGTTATCTATGAAGAGGTCAAATTGAATCAATTGTTTTATGCTTTAAATGGTAGCATGGTTGCTCTTGTCGGTGATGTTTCCAACTTTGAAAAACAAAAAGGCCCAAATAATGCGATAGACGAGAATGATAGCTTTGTAAGTAATATATTTAGTGTACATGTGATGGGATGCATATATAAAAAAAAAACTCTATATTTTTTAATGCTTACCTGTTATTTTTTTATTTATTTTTGTAGATCCCTCCAAAATATTTTAATACACAAGATCAGCCACTCCCATTTCCAAGCACGACAACATGTTATGGTTTGGGCATTGTACGGACGATCGATCCCAGTCGCCATGCATTGCTGATATTAACACCTGTTCCTAAATCGTCATTAGAATATGTTTCAACATTAGTTAAAGGAGAATTACAATTACCATTATGGGCTATGTTCGATTATAAGAATAATAACAAAACCGATCGTATTTCTCCCTATTTAACATTGGAATCCACTGAGGGTGCTGGTGCAAATGCCTTAAAAGTAAGACGTAACTTATTACGCAAAGTGTAATAATAATAAAAAGAAATGTTTAAATCGCCGGTTTAATAAGAAATCAAGGGGGGTGCTTTTGCTTTTACTAAAAATGGTGATACACTGATGAACAATAAACGTGTGACAAGCGCGGAGACTTTATTTTATCATTTTGGGTTATTCTGTTCAAAAAAGATCGATCGCTGGATAAAATAAGTTTTTGTTAAATAGCTTGAATAGTCACTAAACCTTATAAATTGCTTATGAAAGATGTATATTGCTTCATCATCAGATACTATTGTTATAATTGTTCGTAATGAAAATGGTTGTCATGATAACAAAGAGAGGTATAATCTGTTGCTATGATACGAGGTTGTTAAAAATATAGACCGATGATAAAAAAGGATATTGAGAACATTTATAATCACATTAATATGAAAGGTAAGTATAATTAACTGTGGTGTTAGAAAGTGGAGGTAGTGAAAAAAAAAGAGAAAAAAAGAAAGTGGCTGAAAACCATGTGTACAAGAATAGACTTATCATCATCATAAATAAATTATTTGTTATTGTTATTATTTTATTTTATTTTGGGGGGAGTAGTAAAAAGAAAAGTGTGAATGATATAGGAATATGGTAACAAAAAAAGAAAAAAAACCTGTCGAATGCTGTTGCTCTCAGATCTTCTGAAAAAAAAAAAGAAAAAAAAATGGTCGGATTAAGAAAAAATGTGCTTAATGAAAAAGTGCTTCGAAAAAAAAAGAATGAGGAAGCAGTGGTGGTGGGCACACCATTTCTTGTTGCACTGATTATCACCGATCGAGTGCTTTAAATACGATATTTAAAAAGTAGCAACAAGAACAGGAACATGGTACAACATATGTAAAAAAAAAAGTGCACACAGAAAGAGCGGTCCGAACATAATAGAAAAAAAAAAGACCCTGTCATAAACAACCTTATATTACAATCTCCTTAATGAATAAATTGCTTAAAAAAACACCATGTCCCAAAAAAGGCTAACTTTTTTTACATCTGATGAAAGGAGGAAAAGGAGGAGTAGCTACCTTTTATAGAAAGCACCAGTTTTGTTCATTTTGTATATAAATACAACACTCTATGTCATTTGTATTCTCTTTTTTTCCTTCTGGTTTAATAACTTTGATTATTATTTTTTATATATATATTTCTTTTTTCTTTATTATAAAAACAACTACGACATTCTTTTATTACAGTACTATTATATAAGCCTTTATTAAACCCATTAATCAATTCAATCTATATAATTAAGACTACATTTATACGTTTTTCGAGCAAAAAGAGTTCATCTTAAATCAGCAAATTAATTCTTCTACACATCAGTCTACCCATTTGTTTAAATTTCTTTTGAACAATGGAAATTCTTGAATTAATGAACACTGAGATACAACAGAGTGATCAGAAGCCTCATGTATGTACTCTTCCCGGTTGTTCAAAATCATTTGGTACGTATACATCTCTCTTACGATCCAGCCATGATATACTTATTCGTATTATTATTATTATTACAATAGGTAGACGCTCCGACTTGGCTAGGCATGTCAGAATACACACCAATGAAAGGTAAATATTATAAAAAAAATATTGTGAAACTCCGAACGATGAATTATTTTGTTGAAACTGTCTAACCTTCCATTATCAGACCATATGTGTGCCACGAATTGGACTGTGGAAAGAGCTTCATTCAGGTAAAGCAAAAATTAATCGATTAAAAAAACTTAAAAGTGATTTTCACGTAAAACTAATATAATAGGCTTTTTTATTAGAACTCGGCTTTAAAGGTTCATATGCGCACGCATTCAGGTGAAAGACCACACCAATGTGAGTTTGAAGACTGTGGAAAAAGTTTTGGTGATAGTAGCTCTTTAGCCAGGCATAGGTAAATATATAGGAGATATTCTAATAGGATATTAAAATAAGTGTGCGTGTGAGTGAGAGAGAAAAGAGGCCAGTACTTGGTATGAATTACGTTATGCTGTGTAATATAGAAAAGAAAAAGAGAGGGAAAAAAAACAAAGGAAGAGATAAAGAGACTAAACAGAAAAACGTGATTATCTTTAGACGTATTCATACGGGTAAACGACCTTACAAATGTACTTTTGAAGGGTGTAACAAATACTTTGCAAAAAAAATCATGATGACCAAACATCAAAAACAGGCGCATGATTCCAACACGACGAAAAGATCATCATTACAATGGAGACCATTAAACGAGATTTTAAGTTCAGGAAAACGTAAACGAAATGAAAAAAAGTCAATGCCTTGGATTCCCTTGAACGAAATACTGGAATCTGCCAAATTTATGCAACAACAGCCCGTGACTGCTGTATCCTCATCTTCTTCAACCACCAGCAGCGATGATGATAATATGTCAGATACTCCTACAGCACCTGCTTCCCCAACTCCATCTGATCATAGTTTAACAACTGCATTTGATGAAGATACAACAATTACAAGTAATTATAAACCACTACCTCCATTGATGGTACTGGATAGCTTTAGCCACAGTTATCATCCAATGAGTTCGGATCATTGGCTATTACCTCAACAACCTTCGTATTATCCTGATTCAAATTGGAAAGAAGATCAGTATTATTGTCCAACAACTGATCAACATGATCACATTTATATCAATTATCCTACATATGGTGTCATATAATAGTGGTGAATCTCTTGTTTTGGTAAAACAACCTTTTTCATATATTTTATCGATCGTCATTCTCCTTACTCATCTTACTTTTACTTTATATACATATATACACATATATACATGTTCACTTTTTCTCTTTAAACCTCTTTCCTTTCCCTTTCCCTTCTTTTAAAAAACTTATGTGGTGTCAAAAAGACTTTTCATTCGCTTATATATTTATGTTTATGATTTTTAATTACCACATATGCCCTTCTTCTTCTTTTAAAAAAATATGCCATTATGGTTTTATATATATAAATAACCATGTATAAAATAAAAAAAATAAATATGTAAATATAGTCATCTATGTGATAAAAAAAAAAGTCTCCTTTCTCTTTATATGTTGTTGTCGGAACTCTTATCTGACTCGAAAAAGTAATCCATTTTTCACTTGACTTGGTGTTACTCAATATTATTTATGGGATCGACAATCTAAATTAAAAAGAGGTCAAGACAGAAAACACACACACACACACACACACACACACGTTATTTCTATTTCTCCTATGGTCTTTTGTTTTTGTTTTTCAGGGGTGATAAAGTTTAAACCTATAAATTGTTAATGACCGAAATAAACAAAAACATTCACTTTAACGTAAACATTGTTTTCTAATATAAGCAAATATAGAAAGGTTTAATTAATGAAATTTTTATGATTATTATATCTTAAAAAAAAAAAAAGAGGAACAAGACAACATCTGACACAACATATTTATTTATATTTGAATATAACAATTACAGAAAAAGAAAAAAAACTGCATTGAAATTAGATATAGCCAATCAGATAAACTTTATCTACGCACACATACATTTTGACATGTAAAAATGGGAGCCAAAGGGGGAGAGGAGGAGGAGCTTAGTGACACAAACTCTCTTTCTCCTTATTATTTATACATATGCTATTCTTGGGTTTTTGTTTTTACATCTCTTTCTTCTTTAAATTGTTTCTTTTTTTTTGTTGTAGATGTTTTTCCTTATGAAATGAACAATAATCAATCGGAGCAAAGTATCCCATTAAAATCATCACATTCATTATCGAATCTTGCGAAACAATTAAAATCGGAAAGAGACCGTCAACGTTATATAAAAGTGATTGAAATGTCTCAAATCATTCAATCAAAACTAGAGCATATCAATAATAACAATAGTACGCTTGCAAGTAGAAAAAAGAAAAAGACACGTCTTAATTCTATTATACGCCCAGTAGACGACGATGATGGTAATGACGATGATATTGAATATTTAGATGATGATGATTCAATCTTGTTTCTTGACGGTATATAATTTATTAAAAATAAATTTATAAATAATTATTGCTAACTACTCTTAATAGATAAAAAGAAATACAACACTTACAGTGGTCGTTCTTTTCGTACGTTGGACAAAAAAACATCAATCCAGTTTCTTCAAAGAGAGCCCGTATTGTATCACAAACGTGCAAGCGTTGATACAATTTGGGTCGATTTATGCATGGACCAAGATGATAAAAAAAAACAAATAATCTATATGAAACCTAAAAAAAGACAATCATCAATAACAAATAAACAAGTTTGGTGTGATGAGACATTGGTCACGAGTTCACCACCAACACCATCACCTGACAATAACGAGAGCGAAAGTGAAAGCGAAGAAGAAGGTAGTCCAAGAACTATACATATAGCTGTAAGGCGTAATGCTTCTTTGTTCACGATTGAAAAAACACCCAAGAAAAGCAATAAAAAAGATTCAAAGATAAATCATCGGAAAGTTATTTATTGTTCTCCACCAGCCTTACCTGAGGAAGAGACAACTATACCAATAGCACCACCAAAGCGATCTATTACCGAGAAAGAGTCTCAACAAGATATTCCATCTTTGGCTAGCGATCAAAAAACGTTTTCATCTGCAGGATTACTTACTCCTCCCCATTCTCCTCAAGGTCATCAGCCGCAGGTCATAAAATTGGATGATAATGACAATACCAATTTTATGGATCTGCCGGTGATTCATGTACAAAAAGTAAATTAAAAAAAGACGGGAGGATATAACGATATGTAAAAATTAACATTATGTTTATATTAGAAAGCGCATCAAAGTTTAAAAGGGTTCATCACACGTAGCTACCAATTAAATCATTTAACGGTCACTAGAACATCAACATCAAGCAATTTCTACAAAGCGATCGATAATAAGAACCATTCGTCGATAAAATACTTATTAAAAGCTTTGATTCGATCGCTTGGTCCCAATGAACCAGAACAACAGAGAAGGTTTGGATTTAGCTTTGTTTGGCAAAAGCCGCAACTAGAAGAAAGTATCTCCCGTCAGCATGATGATGCTAAATTTGCTATTGCGCCCGATAGCTTGGTTAAGGAGGCTTTGATGACTTGGATAACCTTTTTAAACGAAGGAGAGGAAGGCTTTGTGGTTAGTAAAAAAAAGAAAAAAGCATGAAGATTAGAGCTGACCCTTTTTTTACAAAAAAAATAAAATAATAGCCATGTTTACTAAAAGCAGACAACATTTTAAGGGATGGAAGAAAGTTATACGTAGTATATGATTCTCATTTATTCTAGATGTATCAAAAAAAAAAGTTTCATTTTGGAGCGCATGGTAGCCTGATTTGAGCTATTTTTTTTTTATCATTGTCACAAACACACAACACTATCTCTATCTCTGCTATATATTCTTTTAAAGTTTGGATCCATTGTTTGTATGTAAATCAAGACCAGTCAGAGCCTCTAACTGTTTTACAGCATCTTCAGAGTTTCCCATCTTTACTTCTGTATACATTATAAAAAAAAACAAAAAATATGTGTTATAGAACTTAATTATACATATATCCCTCTTCTTATTCTTATTCCCCTCTTTTTTTTTATTATATCCTTTCCCCTCTCTTTTATCTATTTCCAGTATATATAAACAAAGTAAAAAACAAAAGCTCAAACTACTTACGGATGGTTTTCATTCCAAGTTTATTGGCAGATCGAAGATTCATGCCAATATCATCCAAGAAAATAGCTTCATTAGGTTTAATACCAATCACATCACAAGCATAATGGTAAATTTTAGGATCAGGTTTTCTATAAAAACAAAATGAAAAATTAAGTATGTTCTTCCCCTCCTATTATCATGTTCTAACCTTAAACCAATTAATCTTGACTCTATAAAATGATTGAATAATTGGCGAAGTTGACCAGCTGCACTAGCACCCATAGCCTCTGCTTCTTTAAGATCATCCTCAGGTAAATCGAAATTGTTGGTCAATGCGGCAAGTGTAAATTGATTGCTCGCTGCAAATTAAAAGTATGTCTCTTTAGTGACATTTTTTTTTTTTTTTTAAAAAAAATAACTCTTCTTTTTCTACCTTTTAGATTTTGAATAGCTTTAAAAATATGAGGATCCAAGCGTGAAGTTTCTGCCATCATGGTAGTGAAAAGCTCCTTCCCATCAATTTTGACATCCGGAATCACATCTGGTATCTCTATTATAAACAATTAAATATACTGGTCATGTATACATGCTCTGATACCTTACTCTTTCCAGATTTGGCAAGATAAGCTTTATAATGCTCTTTATTAGAAGGATGGGATAACTGTTCTCCAAAGGCTTTATAGAATTCATGAAGTTTGATCTCTCCTCTTTCCAATTTCTGTATATATAATGTTAGCACTATAAATGATGTAAAATTAAAACTATGATTTTGCAAGTACCTGAAAAGCACCATGCTCGCCCTGTTTTACACTGTTATAATATATTTGTTATTATAAAATTCTGTATAATTTATTTATGCTAGCATTATATATTACTTACATTGCAACATTGATATAATTTCTGGGTAAACCATTAGTTTCTTCAAAGCGATGGATTCCAGCCATAGGCGATCCAACACAGACACCGCCTTTATTTTCATAAAAAAAAACGATACAAATCAATATAGGGCATACATAAAAAGATGATAGTATAGTAATTTACCGATATCAAAAATAACTGCTTTAATGGTCATTATTATTGTTTTCTATATTAGTATTAAATTCGAAAAATAGAAAAGAAAATGGTGTTTTTTAAATGTAAAAAGAAAGGGGTTTAATAATAATAAAAAAAATACACTGAAAGCAAATGTGTAATGTTTTTTCCCACACAGACTCCGACTAATTTCTGACCAATAATAAAGAATGTGTTATTTATGAATGTCAAATGTTAAATGTTCACAGTGTACTATTACTATTAACGAAGTAGGATTTAGAGAAGTGGGTGAATTGATTTATGAGAGCTTGAAAATAAGAAAATAAACAAATTAATTTAAGAGTTACACTTCGATCATATTTAACAAATCTCATGAGGAACTACTTTCGCTCTCTCTCTGTGTGCGTATGCGTGTAAGCGTTATAAAGTACCATTTTTTTTTTTTTTTTTGAAAGTGTGGAAGCCAATTTTAAAAATGCTTACTAACATGCTATTTTAATCATAAAAATACTTTTTGGACCTGGGGAAGGACCGAAAATAAACAAGTATTTCTCATTTTGCTTCATCTATGAAGACGAATGAGATACCGCAAGATCAGATTCTTCCAAGGTACTCACCTTTGAAGATACCATATAAAAAATACAATTATTCGAAATTCCGAATTATGTTTGATTTTATTTACAAAAGAGATAAAAACGAAGTACCCGTTACTGTTTATTTCAAGATATTGAGAAAAAATTACAAATCAATAAAAATATTTCTCAATAATTTGAAACTTTTTTTCATTTTCTTGAAATAGACAGTAAATGGAGGGGGAAAACCAAGGGGGAAGTCTAAGCAAAAAATAAAAACCTCGGAATATCGATGTGTGGGTTAAATAAAGGGGGGTATGGATCTTTAAGTGATTCCTTTTTTAAAAGAAAAAACACGCTGCTATTGTCATTATGCATTGCTTCATTCAAGTAACATTTTTTCATGTGTCTCTTTTTGTTATTACTATTACTCATAACGATGGTCGTACTCTTAGGGTAAAGTCATATTAATTCTGGTACTCATGAGTTGATAAGATCTATCAGCATAGAATAATTGTCTCAAGAGGCAAAGTAATATATTTAATTGTCACTTAGATCTTCCTTCCTATCATTTTATCCCGGGGTCTAAGGTGTCAAGAAGCTTATTTTTATTTTTAACACTATTGTCTTTTAGAGTTAAGGGGGAAGGAGAAAACAGTGCTTGTGTTTTGGTGCAATTTACATACTTTATCTTTTTCTAACATAAAGATTGTAACTACGTGTAATTGATGATACATTTTATTCATCTAGTTTTTGTTATATTGTGCTAGTAGTGGTATATTTCCTATCATGCATAATTATCATCTAGTCTCCAAAATAATATTACACCTTATCATAATGATACTAAAATATTAGGCAACCTTTAGAATGTATGATACTATACAACTAAAAAAAGTCACTTTCAAAAGGTAATTTAAATTCATTTTGAATCAACTCCTCTTTAATAAAGAGATAGTGGCGATATTGTTGGTGCAAATGAAGATACAGGACTTTTGAATATTTAAAACCGTGAAGATGAATTGAATGGAGGAGAAAGTGATAAGACCAATACTGTGGGAGGTAGGGACACCGCAGGTTGTTTTGGAAAGAAACCAGTTAAAATAGAAAATAAGTGCTTTTCAATACCTCTATAATTGAGGATGTTTTTCATGCTAAAACAAAAGCATATGATAAAAGTCAAGAAGTGTATGGAGTCCCATACTTTTAGGGAGGAAGTTAACATATCTTTAACAAATCGTTTATTGCTACAATGTATAAAACCATACAAAGAAAAGTTCCTTTACAGCATAAAAGCAAGTATAAAAAGCTGTAAAAGAGTATGTACAGTTTATTTTTACTTGAAGCTATAACTATCAACAATTATTGAGCATCTGTATTATATATGTCTTCTGTAGATGTGTTATTATCGACACAAAAATCCAATTTCTTAACACGACCATCTTCTAGATTATATGCCCATGCATGCACAGTTAATTCCTGTCCATTCTTCCAAGCATTCTGTACAATAGTAGAGTGGCAGATGTTTTTTGCTGAGTTGATAGCATTCAACTCAATCAATCTATAAAGTCGTGCAGTGTCGTCCTTAATAGCTTCTAACTCAATCTGGTGAAGTCTATATACATCCTTAATGTTTCTAAGCCAATTGTCAATAAGCCCATACTGTTTTCTACCAAAGCTTGCTTCCACACCTCCACAGTTATAATGTCCTATATATACTTATTGTGAAACGTATGACAATTAAAAAAGACACATTGGCACATACCACAAACAATAATGTGTTCTACTTTTAACACTTCTACAGCGTATTGAATAACCGACAGACAATTTAAATCAGAGTGGTTGACAACATTTGCAATATTTCTGTGTACAAAGACTTCGCCTGGTCCGAGCTGTACAACATGATTTGCTGGTACACGAGAATCAGAGCAACCTATCATTTGATCCATATTTTGGTTAGATAGATTTGTAGCAAGTTATAATTATCCGTTTACCAATCCATAAAATCTTTGGTTCTTGTTTATGAGCGATATTACTAAAGAAATCTGGATCTTCTTTCATAACAGCTGCTGCCCATTTACGATTATTTTCCAGTAATCCGTCCAATGCATGATCAGACGGATCAAACTTATGCATTGCTGAATTGGTATTACTATCACACTCGCAGCTTTCGCCATCGGCATTGAGAACAAGTGGTGTTAAGCTATAGAAACTCATTTTGTAGAATATATATTAATACTGAAAAAGAAGAAAAAATGTGTCAGATATATACCGTTTTATATCCCCCAAGAACAAAGTGAAACCTAGCCGTACTTTAACCCAGCAAGTTTGTAATTTATAAAAGATGCTTTTAATGGATAAACTGTTAATTTCGAGGCATTAGTCATCATTTCATAACTGTTTCATACACTTTCTTTATTTTAACATGTTCAAATAAAAAATGCAAAAAACAGATGGTTTATCTCATGAGTGTATTTATCTTACATGATGCTATTTTAATGTCCACATAGTTATTCATGCTGATTAAAAAAAAAAGTAAATCACCAATGATAGAATGATAGAGAGAGAAAATGAAGACATTTTAATGTCAGTTTCCTACTGCCATTTTTAGTTTCTCCCCGTCTTTTTTATATCTTTCAGGCGACTTGGTTAACATGCGACACTAAAACTAGTATCAATCTATCGTAAAAGTATTTCTTGCTGTTATTTATGCTTTGGTATTTAAAATTGAAAATATAAAAAAAAGTGGAAAAAATAAAAAAAATCTAGTTTTTAAGCTCAAGAAATGTAGAGTTTTAAAAAATTATTATTGATCTGCGTCTTCTTTACTATCTATAGTCGATGGGGTTTCTTTCTCTAATTGGTGTATTTCTTTTGAATTACATAAACATACTATCCTATGTGTTCAAGTTTCGTAGTAAAGGATTTTGTTTCAGTTACTCCATTTTTGATAATATGTCTCCTTTGGAAAGGTAATGGAGATTCAAAAAATAGTAAAACTCATGTTGTTTAAATCTAAACGCACCATAGAGTGCTAGCATATCCTACTTGTGTTCCATTGAAAATTTTAATACTCCACCTTTCGAGTGATTGACTTGCCGTACAATTCGCGCCTTTGTGACAACCTTCTGGTCCTGCATAAAACTTGGATTGCATTCCATTTATATTCCGTTGATCTCACTGCTGCTTAGGAGAATATCTTCGCTTCTAGTCGGAAAGGAATCTATATTGGTATATATATTGAGGTGAGTTTCCAGTAGTAGTAGGCTGTTAAACATCAATAAAAATATGATGAATAAACATATATATTTAAAATTCTTCAAGCCACATCTACCATGACATAGTTATTAAAACTATTTTTTATTCATATGGATAAATCACACTCCATACCAGAAAATCCGTTTGAATTATGCGTTATCAAGGTCTTGCTGTCTGTCGCTCGTGCCTCCTCGTGTTTCATTTCTACAGCGGTTCGATATCGATGATGTCTAGTATAGATCCATTTGTTGTCTCTTTATTTCGCATATATTTTCACCTTTGATCTGTGGTATATTTTACCTTTTCAAAATCAGTAAAAACAAGAACTCGGTTGCTGACAGTCTCTGATAGATCAATGTGAATTTTTTTATATTTGAATTGCTAGCTTTTAATTCCCACTATTGTGACTGAATATATCAAGGTCATAAGATAGCTCAACAGACTACTTGTGTAGTGTAGTGCGCTCTGAAGTGGTGATCACTCTTATCGCTATGTGACCTTCACAGTAGTTTACAATACTAAATTATAATATATCAATTAAAGTAAAGGTTGAGAGCTTAAAAATGAATAAAATATGAAAGAGTCCAACGACTTCTTTTTTTTTTTCCGTGAGCATTTCATCATCATTTATTACCTTATTTGTATAATTTAAATTTCTATAATGAATTGGCAGAGATAGATGCATGAAATGTAATGGCTGATTGACAGGACTGAGATAGTTTTACTCAAAAGAAATTATTGTCAATAGCATCAATTCAATTAAGGTTTAATGAGCGAAAACAATATTTAAATTACTGTTTTAGTGTAACCAATTGCTTTTTACAAATAAGTAACTAAAAAATGACGTGTGTTTAAGCGCATTATTCGGAGTTGCACTACTTTATATGGTCATAAAATGGAAATCATTATGGATGTGTGCACACACTTCTTTTTCACACAGCTTTCTTCTATATAAATATACTTTCTTTTATTATATAACTTACCAGCAAGATGAGCGAATATCTACAAACAGTTAAAATTGCACTGATTTTATGTTCGTGTTTCTTTGCTTATGGTGTACAGTATATGATTAGTTTGTTTAATCATTATTCTAATAATAGAACTTATTTAGAGTTATTGGTCTGACTGGGCCTTCGACTATTTCTTGCTTTGGACAAATCCACTTGAACATCCCGAGGCAATTAGCCGAGCTACAGTAAAGTACAATTCACAAAGCTAAGCTTTTGAAATAGATCTTGCCAAATGACTGAATTACCCATTCCATTTTCTAGTTTTATTATGCAAACCAAGCACATATTCCTAATATTTTAAAATATGTTCCAATCGTCAACTTACTTATTGCAGCAACTGGTTTTGCTACAGGAATAGTTAATATGACAGACGGAAACTTGTTATTTGATGGTGCTTCACTAGGTAAGTGGTCATTCGTACCAATAGGAGAATATATGACATAGAAAAGAGTGTGAATGGAGTGTACATGAATGGATGAATCAATGGTTCAATTACTTGTATTCTTATTCTCTCTTAACATAGTCCTATTGTTCTTTGGAATATCAACCCATTTCTCTTCTGTAAAACCTGGTATAACAAACAGCCTAATTCTGTCTAAATCAACTTGACTAATATCAATTTTTAGCCGTCACAACTGTAACAGTGTCAAATGATCTCGAGGAAATCACTAAATCATTAAAGAATATCGCAGCTGCTCACTTTATTATTGTATTAGCCATTACAGGTATTCATTCTGTTTGTTCATTATCTCGTTAATGATAATTCATTCTTTAATTCATTCTTATATTAATAACTAGGTATCATTGGCTTACAAATAACCCATTATTTTGTCATGAAAAAGTCACACAAAGAATATAGCGGAAAAGGAAAAAAACAAGACCAAGAACAAGAGGAACAAGATGAGGAGTCACAAGACGAAGACGATGAGGATGAGGAGAGAATAAAGGGGAAAGATCAAAAAAGCGTTTAAAAACTGTCATTTTAAAATGAAACAGAAAAGGTCTACTTTTATGCCTATTTACAATTCTTTGAATTATTATTTTCAACAATTATTATGTAAACATTATATATATATACGCCTTTATAAATAATATCACTTTTTTGGAACAGACATATACACACTCAAAAACACTCAAAAACAACACTACATCAGCTAGTAAATCATAATGTAATAATAGTAATAATTAATATAAACCCTGATCTTGTTTTTTTTTTTGTATCTGAGATTTATTTGTCTTAATAAATAGCACATATTAATCGATATCTGGGTTCGTTCTATAGTTATAACTTGAGTTTTGGCCCTACAAAACCACCTGCCAAATCCGACACCTATTCACTTTCACCTGTTGCTGAACTTGAATCCACTCCTTTATCGCTTGTCGCATTGATAGCGTTAAGCGTATTAGCATTCTCTGGTGGAACAGCGTAACTTCCCCTAGGATCAGCACATATTGAAGGTAGCTTTTTGCTCAAGCAGCTAGTATCAACACCTCCACCCGGTACACCTGTACCAGTATATAATGCTAAACAATTCAAATTGTAATCCGAGCCATTCCATTCTCTAAATATAACAGTGATAATAACTTTATATGTAAGGCACTATCCACCGTTATTTGTTTGTTTATGTTTATCAGACTTACCCAATCCAAGCTCTCTGTTGGGAACCTGAGCAATCAAACAGCAAAGAGGTAGCAAACTCAAAATTTTCAATATTAATAGACGCCAAACGACCGCCATATTTTTTACAAATAGATCGTGACTCTCCGCTACTGACTGGAATAGGTGATACAAAGTAATGACCATGTCGACATCTTGGTGGTATATCCTTCTGAGAAATAGAAGTTGTTGACTGTTGTTGAGCAAATACACAATTAAGAAAAATAAGCAAACTGATTGCTCTGATTAAAGCCATCGTTATTAGAAGTGTGAATATAATGTACTTATACAAAGGTATTATACGTCTAGTATTTATACTGTAGTTTTGGAATGCCCTTGCACTTTATGCAGAAGAGCTATTCTTATTTCTCGATTTTTTTTTGTTTTGTTTACATTCCTTTTGTAAAAGCCATTTTGTTTGTTTTCAGAACCCAGGCTTTAGGAGTCTCCAAATGATTTATTAGTGGATTAGAAGTTATAAAATGTTTTGCATAATCTTTGGGCATAAATGTTAATAAAATAATTTGACACAAGAATTCTTTCTACTCTATTGAACTATATGATTGTGTTTGTATCATAAATTGGTGCCGTGGGGATGTTTTCATGCGTAGTTATGATATTAACTATTTAATGTTAATGCATCCTCCGCCTCTTATGAGTTAGTATATTCATTTGCTAATAACTTTAATATACAGTAATAAATTGTTACTTAAAATGGCTTACATGACGTTTTTTTTTTTTTTTTTTTTTTTTTTTTTTTTTGCTATTGTAAGAAAGTCTAAGTGGTAATAATATCTTTCACCGTTATTATAATGATTAAATTATATAAATAAGTTTATAAGCCGAAAATTATTAGCACCAATGCTTTTTTACTGCTACTATACTTGCCATTTAAAATACAACTGTTATTTATCACTATAATCAAGTTTTTAACGGGATTTTCCAAATTATCCCATTGATCAATTGTAGTGCTTCCTCAATGATTTTCGTTGGTTATGGAATGATAAACAAGGTAAAGTCAAAGAACCATTGCTTTTTTTTTTTGGGGAGGTTCATCAATTCTAGTCGGATACTAGAAGGGATGGAGACTAAAGAGATGCTGCTTATAGTTTATTGTCTTAGGTATACATTATAGAGAAATATCTCCTGGAACACAAAGGCTCTATACAGCTTCAAAGTGAATTGTTGTCATTTTCAAAATGACACCAAAAACACTCATGAACCCTGCTTTTCCAAAGTTGGAGGTCTGCTGATGCCTTTCTCTTCGCATTATGTAAATTATACAGGAGAGAGGCCAGCAAAATGATATACTTCATATAACGTTACAGGTCTATACCATGTATTGACCCTTCCTTCATCCATTATCTTTAATAATTATTACTTTATTTAGGTTTTGTCCTATTTTATTTTTTGTTTGTAAAAAAAAAGATATATGTATATATATTATAATGAATTCATATTATAATTTGTAGTCAGTGGGTTGGATAGCTTCATGCTTATATTGCTTTTTGCCTGATCCATAGTCACCTGCACCATTCCCATTACCAATAAGCTTATATTTATAGATGACGAGACCTTCGAGGCCAACAGGGCCACGAGCGTGTGTCTTATTTGTACTAACACCAACTTCAGCACCAAAACCATAACGGAAACCATCTGCAAAGCGAGTACTGGCATTCCAGTAACAACCTGCAGCATCTACACGAGTCATAAAGTAATCAGCAGTTTCCTTGTTTTCAGTGACAATGGCATCTGTGTGCTTGGAACCGTGTTCATTGATATGTAAAATAGCACCCTCAACATCAGGGACAACCTTGACGGCAATAATCATATCAAGGAATTCGGTATCATAATCTTCGGAAGAAGCTTCTTGGATTTGAGACTTGAATTCATTGGCAGCCTCAGTCTTTGATAATACAGAAAGTGATTCGGCATCGCACTTGACTGTAACGCCGGCCTTGAGTAAAGCAGTACCAACTGTAGCAAAACCACCAGTCTGTAACAGTGACTCATGCACCAACAATGTCTCAGCTGCGTTACATGCTGCGGTATAATTGGTCTATTATTCGATCCCAGATAAAGAAAACGGAGAAAAAGAATGTCAGATTCTCTGTGTGATATAAAGTACACTCATATTACCAGGCCTTCCTCCCCATATTGCCATTATAGCTTACCTTTGAGTCTACAACAATCTTGGCTGCCTTTTCAATATCAGCTTCTTTATCAATATAAACAGAGCAGAGACCATCGGCATGACCAAGAACGGGAATTCTGTCAAGATAAACAATTATTAGTCATAAAATTCATTTACGCTCCAGACCCTTCTCTCTCTCTCGTCTTCCCACCATCCACTCTATTTTACTATACCTGGTATTGTTCTGAATGTATTTAACCAAACTGTTGCTACCTCTTGGAACGACCATGTCAACATATCTATCCAAATCAAGCAAAGCACTAATATCTTCACGTGTCTCGACAATTTGTACGGCTTCTCTAGGAATACCATTTGTGGCAGGCAAGCTGGCCAAAGCGTCCTGAATGACGCGAGCCAAAGCAGCATTGGTGTGTGTAGCTTCCTTACCACCCTTGAGGATAACAGCGTTACCAGACTTCAAGGCCAAGCATGAGATATTAACCACAACTTCGGGGCGGGCTTCAAAGATGGTGAGCAAGACACCAACGGGAACGGTCAAACGGTAAAGTTCCAGACCATCATCCAACTTTGTGGCCATAGTTACCTTCTTGGTAGGATCGGGCAACTGTGTAATATCACTTACGCCTGAAAGGATGGTATCAAATTTGTCTCCTTGACAGACATCCAAACGCTTGAATAGTGAGCCAGATAATTTACCAGCCTTTACTAATTCCTCGGCAATCTAATAATAGCAAAAATAAAGAGGATGTGTGGTTCAATTATTATTATGTTTACTAAACATCTAAATATAAGTATGCTTACCTGTTTATCCTGTTCATTTGCCTTGAAAATTTCTTCTCTACGCTCGCCCAAAACTTGTTTGATCTTTAAGAGTGCCTCATTCTTTTGTTCATTAGTGACAGCTTGCATGCTGACAGAAGCAAGACGAGCAGCACGGGCAATTTCGACAACGTTGGACATTATTATTACTTTCCTTTTTGAATTATATATAAAAAAAGAGATCTTTTTTAAAAAAAAAACCTGTTCAAAAAAAAACCACATCTCTTATATAGATGACGGAGATTTAAATGTCCATCTCTTTTCATACTTTAACCTTTCCTATTGCGTCATTTATCTTGATAAAAGAGGAACTCCCAGGTCAAATATTTATGTCATTGTACCGCCATAGTGTGTGCGTGCACTATAAATCAGGCACACACTAAAACTTTATGTATCATGTGAATCAATTAACTCATTCCAGATTATTTCTTGAAGTTTGTATTACTCTTTGAACTCTAATATATATATATACACCATTAAAGAAGTTGACCTAAACAAGTGCAATACAATAACTTGGACAGCTTATTTTGACAACATTTATCTT
>MU622250.1:43476-53968 GCA_025399235.1 Backusella circina FSU 941
AAAATAAAAGTTTTTTTTTTATTTTTCGTAGGTATAAATAGATAACTATTATTTATTACAACTAATTATGAACTATCGACAGAAAAAAAAAAAAAACCATTATTTGAAAATAAAAACATTAGAGTGTGTGTTTTATCTTTCTTTCAAATAATATTTAAAAATCGGGTCAGAAGGTAGAAAGGAAAAATCTGATTGCGGAAAAGTAAAAAGCGTCTGACCTAGTTTAGTCCGTTGTCAAGCCTACGAAGAAGCTCTTGTTAGTAAAAGGGAACTTGGTATACGTAGCACTACACTGTTACCTGTCGGGTTTATGGACCTAATAAGATAACTCTGTATCACATACTCATACTTCGACGCGTTAATAAAAAAAAAATTTTTTTTTTTTTTCTCAATGGCATTTCTAAGCTTGAAATCAGGTAGGTGTCGGATGTCACAATAAGTGCCGTTAACCTATATTGTACCTTTGTAGGAAAAAGTTTCCTATAAATTTTCATTATTGTAGTCGCACGACGAGGTATAGTATAAGTGGTCCTGGGAGCCGTTAGTTTATTACTCTTACCGGTACGCATACGGTTCCTACTAGGTGTGTTTTTGGTGGCCACCACCCACGTAAAACTTTCTGGTTCAGTTAGTGGAAAGGCATACCATGCATTATCCATAATACAAGGAAACTCATCGGCAGTCTAAGGTCTCTACGTTACAACTAGCCTAATCGGTTTTGTCATAGGTCGTGTCTGTACCAACCGCAAGGGGTCCCACAGGTGTGTGCAGGTAACCGCGACTTAGCACACTCTAAAGGTTATTTGTGGAGCAGGTATCTCTAGAACTACCAAACTATTCCGAACCTTGCTTCCTGTACAAGAAGCGATCCTATCATACCAAATTGCAGGAAATTCTAGGTCGGTCCATGTAGGTGCCGTCCCTTATGCAGAACCCCATTTCACCGCTATAGTCCACCACAGTTGTAGAAAACCAAAACACTAAACGGTATAACATTTATCGGTATCGGTAACCGACACATCGGGAGCCACGGTTAGTGTTCAGCGGATAATAATCTTCGTTACCCCTTTTAACATGGTAGACCTATTAGTGGCCATACCTACTCATGTGAGTACGCAACTGGACGTCGTTTAAGCTGTATCCTATCTAACATCCCAACCCACATAAGAGGCAGTTAAAGTTAGTCGCAGTAGACTACAAGTCCTTAGTTTTGTGGATCTTATGCCTTGCATTCCCGTGGTTATTTTGCCTCAGCTATTCAGAACAACGCAAGTTGTAACTTATAGAGTTTGGGAGATGTCCTCAGCGGTGATAGGTAAAACCGACTGACTAACAATCTCCTTTAGCGGCTTAACAAACTTTTGTGTGAAAAGGGCAACTACTCTTTTCTTAGACCACGACCTCCACGCCGCATTCATCCTGGGTAACACATTCGTATCGCTAGCAGCAAACAGACTACGGTGGTAAGTGGGGTGACCTCTTGTTAAAGCGGTAGTATCTATATTCCCGGAAGAAACTAAGAAAGAAGCGAAAACCAAAGTAAAAGTAACAGAAAAAGTCGTAGCAGAACTAGTGGAAGAAGAAGAAGAAGCAGCAGCGGTGACAGGAGAAGCGGCAGAACCAGTTACAGTAGAAACCTCAGGCATATAAATACAGAGAATTAGTTTGGTAGTCATAGTCTCAATTAGTGGAAAAAATTCCTTAGAAGCCTAAGCATTTATTATTTCCCTGGGACATGGCACAGCAGTACCTTTCGTTGTACTCGTACTATCATTTTACACGGACTAACTAGTTGATATCATTTGAAGACTTGTTTCGAAACTGGTCCACCATGACGGTCGACACATTATAATCGGTGTGGTAGACGTTTTCCTCTCGGTTGGACAGACTATGGTACTTTTACTTACGATTATCCTCTTAGTCCTGAAAGTAAGAAATGTCAATAGAGCTGCCTTAGTGGCGCATGTCGTATTTCTCATCCCCGTCCGTTAACCGGTAACTACCACTCACTACTTATTCTGACCAATTTTGTTAGACCTAATTCGTATCACGCGTAGTGTAAATTAAGTATGAAAGAGCAAAACCGTGTTCGATCTGGTTTATAACTGTTATTCGTTTCATCCTAGGAGTTGCGAACGTAGAAAAACTAAGTTTTATTTTTTTATTATCCATAGATGGAAAAAAAAGAATCATTGAAAAATATATCGTATAGCTTGGGTCTCCCTTTTTTGGTGTGTTCCAAATACATCAATTCTTTCCAATTTTTAGCGACTTGACGCTTTCTTCATACGTCATATTATTTGATCTTTCTAATATTTTTCTTCGTCTGCTTCAGTATCTCCAAAGCTGACAATGCAGTAACATCCACCACCGTCTGAACTAGTAGTACTGTGTAGCATATGGTTACAGGTGATGCTTCGACTGAAAACAAGAAACTTGATTTGATCTTGGTCAGAATAACCGTATAGTACACTTTTATAACCACGATAGGTAGTCTAACAGGCTCTAGACAGTGTTTGTGGTCGATGGATATTTTGTTGAATGCTAACATATTTGCTGAAGGAAAAGCAGACAAGAGATCAAAAATGTTGAGCTTGAAGCATTCTCATTGGCTTTTAATTTGCTGCATTAACAAACTACTCTATTTGTGTTTGTGCGCGCTATACTAGATAGAATGTAATAGTTTAAGATTTGGAAATGTAAGTCTAGAGTTTTGCATATGAAGAGTATACACTTGGTATTTTTTTTTTTTTTTTTGGTTCATTTTGTTAAGGAAAAGGTTTTATTATAATATAAGAGTTACCAAATATAAAGTGGTGGTGTGACAGACAATGGACAATGGATGATCACACAATCAGATAATTTACAGTGTAATACAAATGATTAAGAACGGTGTTGTTATTGTTGTACTGAGTAAAAAGTGAAACTGTAAAGGAGTATTATTTGAATGATATGAAGGGAAAAAAGGGTTCAGGAATAAAAAGAAGAAGAAAAAAAGAGAGAGAGAGAAAATAGTAGAAAAGAGCAGAAAAGAGCAGAAGAAGCGGGTAGCATATGTATCATACATGATCCCAGACTTCAAATCATTATGTCTCTCTTTTAATTTATAAAAATGAAACAAATAAATAGCTGTCATCTATTCCGTTAATTTTCCCTTTTCTTTCTCTCACTCTCATTTTTTTTTTTTAAAAAAAAAAACCCCTCACCCAATACAAGGGATGTTTATTAGACCGTTAACATCTGTTTATAGTTTAATAATCACCATCATCATCTTTGGTGTTGAATTAATTGCCAGGTTTATTGTAACAATCACACCTAAATTTATCATTGTTTCTATTGATGCAGTTATTCGTTCGTAAACGTTATATTATTAAATGTTAATATAGTGTTTTTGTACATATTAACTCTTCCCCCAAAAAAAAACGATAGTATTTTCCCATGGATTTCAGATTCAATGAAAATACCTCATGTAAGTCCTTTAGAATTTGCTTCGACTTTTGAAGAGATGGCCTCTTACTGGTAAGAAAAGAAAAAAAAAAAAAAAGAGGGGGGTGAAGTAAATAAATAAATAAATCCATTATAAATGATACTTAGGGGATATGAGTATGAAGAGCATTTTGCGCATACAAAAGATGATTATTTATTATGCTTACATCGGATGAAAGAGAGTGACAAGATGGTAGAAAAAGAACCCAGTTTAAGGACCAAAAAAGGGGTTGTTTTAGACAATTTAGAAGGATTTTCAAAAAATGAACAAGTAGGCCAGCGACCCGTAGTTTTACTTTATCACGGTTTGACGCTTACGTCTGAGGTATGGATCTCGAATATCGAAGAGGAGCGTAATTTGGCACTCTTCTTGGTCAACCGTGGTTATGATGTTTGGATGGGAAACGCACGAGGAAATAAATACAGTCAATCTCATTTGACAAAAAACCCAAAGGATGATGATTTTTGGGAATTTTCGATCGATGAATTTGCCATTTTTGATTTACCAGGAACTGTGGATGTAGAGTATATATGTGCTAGTGAAATTAGACAAAGAGAGTAATATATGCCTATATAATCTGATTGCTTATACTTTTTTTTTTTAAAAAAAAAAATAATAAAAAAGTATATTTTAAAAGAAACAGGTGCACTTAATCTAACCTATGTCGGATTCTCACAAGGTACTGCACAAGCTTTCGCTGGCCTATCCATCAATCCGGAACTCAACAAAAAGATCAACTTATTTATCGCCATGGCACCAGCAGCCACACCAAAAGGATTTTCTCACCCTCTCCTTGATGGTTTTATCAAGGCAGCCCCATCCCTCATTTACATTTTACTGGGACGCAAGATCTTTTTAAAATCTGTCATTTTCTGGCAGCGTATTATAAACCCGGTTGTGTTTGTCAAGTTAATTGATGGTGCAGTTGGGTTTTTGTTTGGATGGCATTGTAAAAATATGGAAGAGCAGCAAAAGTTGGTAAGTTATCAACATTTATTTAGTATGACCAGTGTTAAATCCATTGTGGTAAGTCGAGATGTTTAAAGAAAAAAAAGGCAAAAAAGAATCCTCATTCGTGTGGTATATTACAAGCACTGGTTCCAAATCATCAGTTCAGGACGCTTTCAGATGTATGATGAAACACCTAGCCGCTTGCCCTGGAGTACAATAAACACAGTGATTGATCATTTGCCTGCAAAATTCCCCACAAAGCAAATCACAACGCCAATTGCCCTGTTTTATGGATCAGCAGACACACTTGTTGATTATGACACCCTGACCGCGCATTTACCAAAATTGGCATTTGTAAAAAACATAAAAGGATGGGAGCATATGGACTTTTTATGGGCAAACGGCTTAGAGAAAAAAGTATATCCTGATATCATTTATCTATTAACTCATTTTAATATACAAATACAGTCATAAAAAAAAAAAATAATGGTAATCGTCTATTGATATAATATTAAAAAAGAGAGATTTGGAGTATAAAAAAAAAAAAAAAGAAGGATAAATAAATACGAGTGATGAAAAAAAGGATTGAGTGTATGTATGTGTGTGAGGATGGATTGGAAGAAAGTGAAAGAACAATTCCCTTAAAAAACCAGTTGAAAGGGGATTTTTAAAAGAAAGAGAAAAAAAAAAAAACGTATTATAAAATTACAAAAGAAGAGCAAAATATGAAAATGATGTGAAATATTAAAACAAAAGTAAATTGTTATGGGTTTTAAGAGATACCAAGCTCACGTTTACTCCATTCATATGTGACGTAACTAATGCTTACTGCAGGCACAACCTAACATTTAACAACATTAATAAATAAACCAATTGCATAATGATAATAAAGCCATACCTTTAATAATGTTGGACCCAATCCTTTATAAAAGCCACGTACACCCTCCGATTTAAAGGTTACCTCAATTGCTTCCCAAGGTGATTTATAAACTCTAGGATGTCCTGCAGTTCCTTGTGCCTGCAATCTAAAAAATAATACAGACACACACATTAACCACGATGATCAAACATATCGTCCGTTCTTTACCTTGTTCGAATGACATTTAATGGATAGACACTGGAAGCACCAATGGTACCACTCACCATACCACAAGCCCACAAAACAAACACATTTGGCTGTTTTTGAGAACCATCCTTATAGTGCTCACCTTGACTGTATTCCAAATAATTCAACTTTAATGTTTCATAGATACCTAAATCCATTGCTTGATAAGGGAAAACACCGATTAAGCCCAATGTCTAAATACAAATATTATAAATATACAATAGCCAAATCCCACTACCATTCATAAATAAAGGCTTACCAAACCCGGCCAAAAAGCACGGACACCTCCTTTTGCATACATAGCTTTTGCAGTCTCGGCAACGATCGAGCTCGATAAACGGTTGCCTATAGGTTTTGGTGTAGTCGCAGTCACGGTTGCCGCCGCCGATGACTGCTGACGTTGCTGCTGATGATTATGGCCAGTACTAGAGGGAGAGATGGTGGTAGCCGAGGAGGCATGTCCATTTGCCTGACGAGTCATGATGCGTGTCTTTAATGTCTCTACAGGGTAAATAGAAAATTGGGCACAGATACCCGCCATCCCACCCGCGGCAAAACGAGCGCCGGTGGGTATCGAGTCCTTATCCTCACAGTGAAAGATATTGGCCATGAGTTCCTTACATGATTCGTAAGAATAAAACTTGATGGCCGACTCTGGTATAATCTTCATGACATTGAGCCCGTTCCCTACAAAGAAGCTGCGCCAACCGCCCTGTGCATAGATGATCTTGATGGCGCTAAATAACGTCAGAGGCTGAGATGGTGTGCCGCTATGTGTGATGAGATAAATTTTGAGTCGGTCAAAGGGTGCGGTGCATGAGCGTGAAACTGCGCCAGCAATGCCGCCAGCCAAGAGATAACGTAATGCATGACGTGCGGTCTCGTCGGTGGTGGGAATCACCACTTCACCATCTTGGGTTAACTGGGTGGATGATTCATAGTAACGATAGATCTCGGTCATGTTTGTTTGAGGTAAAAGCTACAAAAGAAGAGTGTGTTTTAATAATAAAAGGGAGAGAGACCAATCCTCTTTTTTTTTTTTTTTTTTTTTTTTTTTATATATTGTCACTTTTTTACTTTACCAGTAAGAAGTTTTTAAACTCGTTAAAGTCAATCAACCCATTTCCATCTATTTATATAATTATCAATAAACATTCCCCCACACTTTTTTTGTAAATATTTAAATTTTTATTATTATTTACTTGCTGCAACTTGCCTAAATCCATTAATTGCATAAAATCCACCACTTCTCCTTCTGAAATAGTCATGCCGGCCTGTGCAAGAGCGTTTTGAAGGTCGCTTGGATCCAACTGTCCAACCCCACTCCGGTCAATCTTTTGAAAGAGTTGCCAAAGCTCATTTTCCTTTTCGTTTACATAGGTCTTAAATTCTTCAAAATCCACGAGGCCGTCGTTTGAAGTATCACAACGGGCCAGGAGCTCATTAGCGTACTTGGTACGAGCAGGTAAATGCGTCATTTCAGTGAATCCACGCTGAATGGCTTTGCCATCTAGTAAACCTCTTCTTTCTCGATCGAGTGTGTTGAATAAATCTTGAATGCGTTTATCACGCTCGAGTGCCGTTTCGGATAGATAAAACTGAGTTGACTCTGGTATTTGAACCGACGTCTCTTTATTATCAAGAGACATGTTTTTTTGTTTGTTTGTTTGTTAGTTTAAGTGTGAAGAATCAAAAGATATTATATAAAGAGAAGAGAGAAAAAAAAAAAAAAAAAAAAAAAGTGTGTGTGTGGGGGTTTTTTTTTTGAATGAGCTAGGTTGGGTTTTGATTTTCAAGTCCAGTGAAATGACTATCTTTTTCACTCCTTGAATTCAAGGTTACATCATTTTAGGATTAGATTTGGGCCATGTGAAAAAACAAATAAAATACTCATATTAAAAATATAGACCAAAATTAATATATGACGTATATATTTCATTGGCTTAAAATACAAGAGCGGTTTACTCTATATTTCACTTGAAATCGTGTGATATAAAATATGTTATCGCTCGCTTCTATCACACTAATAACATCTTTATCATTCACTAAACAACTGCTTGTTTAATATCAGTACAAAAGGTATATATATATATATATATATATATACCAGACTTAGTCACTCGATCTACTCTCTCTATGAAGTATTATATCATATCAAGTGCTCCATTAGAGTAAGCCTTTACAGCAAAACACAAAGAATGAATGTCTATTTAATAGCAGTTTTCAATTAAATCAAGGTCTCTTATTGTATTACAGAAGAATAGAATGCTCATCTGATCCATTGGATATGGAAAATCATTATATAGTTGAGATTCTATCTTGTTACTTGGGATATTTAGCGTTAGTTTACACTTAGAGGTAGCGTGTGTGTGTTTTTATATGTTCATTTTCAATGAGATCCGCTTTTAAACATAGAAAATACGTTTATATTCTATGTGAGATAAAAATTAAAAGTCATTTTCTTTGCTTAGCAGTAGTAGAAGAAAACCCTTTTTATTTTTTAATGCCAGCATTTTTAGCCAATGATGTCTCTTGCATTAGAATGGAATTCTATGATTTGATTGATTTCATTTTAAAACAAATAAAAAACTTTTCTTTCTTAAGGTTTTTTTTTTTTCGGATGTCTTTCCATTTAATAGTTAATGACAAGTCGTATAGAAAAGTTAAATGATAAAGTGGCCCGTTCTTTTTTTGGGAGGTATTTTCAATTGGAAAATTCTGGTCATAGAAGAGAAAGAGCAGGCACGAAATTCACTACAGAAATACGAGCTGGCTTGACAATCTTTTTTGCCATGGCTTGTAAGCATATACAATCTATTTTACTTTATTTTATTCATTTTTATTTTTTATTTAGACATCATCAGTGTAAATGCATCCATCATTTCGGAAAGTGGTGGCACTTGTGTTTGTAATAGCACTTCAGCAGATCCAACTTGTGATAAAGACGTAGCATATATGCAGGTAAACCCGAGAGAGAGAATTATATGTCTATAAACAGTACTGAAATAGTCTTATTTTTTCTTTAAAAAAAAAAAAGTGTGTTTATGAAATGAAATTAGACATGATCATGGCAACCTCCATTATTGCAATGATCTCGAGTGTCATTATTGGTGTTTTTGCTAATCTCCCACTTGGAATGGCACCAGGGTAAATATATGTCGTATGCATTTCTTTCTTTTATACTCAATTCCTTTTGTTTAGTATGGGATTAAATGCCTATTTTACTTATACTATTGTTGGCTTTCATGGATCTGGTAATGTGACCTATCAGACTGCACTTGCTGCTGTCTTTTTGGAGGGAATTATTTTCTTGGTTCTTTCTATACTCGGTATTCGACAATGGTTGGCTAGAGGTACTATTTTCATTTAATGATTATTTCGCACGCATGGATGTTAATGCATAAATATAGTTATACCAATGAGTATAAAGGTTGCTATGGGATGTGGTATCGGACTTTATTTGTGCTTTATAGGTTTACAGTCATCTGCAGGAATTGGTCTTGTAACACTTGATTTCGCCACTCTAGTTACTCTGGGAGGATGTCCAAGTAAAAACAAAAACAAAGCCCGATTGTATTTTAATGTAATAACTAATTAGCATTTGCCTTGTTTTGCTTTATTTTATAGAGGAAGCGCTGGATCAATATGGTGTTTGTCAATGGGGAGAAATGGAGTCACCCACTATGTATATGGGATTATTGGGACTTGTCATCATGTCACTCTTGCTCATGTTTAAAGTAAGAGGTGCCATATTGATTGCCATTATTACCATTGCCATTACCTCCTGGCCTCGTAACAGTACTATTACATACTTCCCTCATACACCACAAGGGGATAGTATGTTTAATTATTTCAAGCAAGTAGTGACTGTACATAATTTACAGCATGTACTTGGTAAATTTAATTTTGATTTCACTACAAAGGACATCTGGATTGCACTGGTGACCTTCTTGTATGTCGATATTTTGGATACTACCGGTACAATGTATTCCATGGCACGATATGGTGGTTTTACCGATCCCTCTGGTGACTTTGAGCACTCGACTTTGGCCTTCATCGGTGATGCTTGCTGTATTACCATTGGTTCTTGTTTTGGCAGTTCGTCCTGTACAGCATTTGTAGAATCTGGTGCTGGTATTGCTGAGGGTGGCCGTACTGGTATCACTGCTCTTACCGTTGCGTTTGGCTTTTTTATCTCCATCTTCTTTTCACCCATCTTTGCTAGTTTTCCTCCATGGTCAACGGGACCAGCTTTGATTGTGGTTGGTTCAATGATGACCTCTTCTGTGCGTAATATTAATTGGGATTACCCAGGTGACGCTATTCCTTCGTTTATTACAATGGCAGTTATGCCATTCACTTATAGTATAGGTAAGGATTAATTTGCTTCTTTTAATTGAGGTATATTTTATAGATGCTGACATCTCTTATAGCCTATGGTGTCATTGGAGGTATCTTTGCTTATATCATCCTCAATGGCGTCGTACTTATTATTGACAAGGCATCAAAGGGACGCATTCATCCAGATTATTCTCAACGTGAAGATTGGTGGACAGCAGTAATGAGGTAAATATATATAAATATATCACTTTTTATAATTAAATGTAAATAAAAAAGAAAAAACTTACTTATTTGCTCTCTTAAAAATACAGTCGCTCATTTGTACCATTATGGATACGATATCTTATCGCAAAATCGAGAAGAGAACAGTTTGACTGGCATCAAGATGAATTTGATTTTGAAGAATCACAGCCGCCTAAGCAATCTACTTCACCTTCTCCTGTAGTGGATAACGAGGTGACTAGTACCTCCACTTTAACTCCAACGTCGATCGATAAGAATTAATTTTTTTTTTTTTAAAAAAAAAAAAAATCATGATTAAAAAAAAAAAAAAAAGAGCATTGCATTACACTCATTTTAATCAAAGCAATAAAGCAATTTTATTGTGT
>MU622250.1:53993-67578 GCA_025399235.1 Backusella circina FSU 941
TTTGTCATATATATAAGCATCCTTAATCGATGTTTCCTGTATAATGTCAGTCGATGTTAACTTAATCAACTTACTCTTATCTACCTACCAATTTGTTCAACAACTAGGCAATAAAGGTTTATAAGATGAGTAGTAATCCTGACATCTTCACATATAAAAATAGTACCTTGAGAACAGCTCAGTATGTAATAGATCATAATTTTCTAATAACTTGTTCTTATCGAGTTCTTCGAAATAAGCTAAATATTTTCCTATTTATCGGTGAATAATCAAGTTGAACTTACAACCCTACAAAAGTATAACAAAAACTATATTTTATTTTATTTATAATTTGAGCAATAGTAAACTATCTAATAAATAAAATATAGTTTTTGTTATACTTTTGTAGGGTTGTAAGTTCAACTTGATTATTCACCGATAACATGATAATAAGGACATCTTCCAAATAATAAATCAAATTGTTGCAAAGTATCAAGGTTAGACTTTAACCATTCTGATAAACTAACTGGATGATAACTATAATCTGCCTCTTTTTATCCAGTTCATCCGAAGAATCGAATAGGTTATGATATCGTTCAACATGGCTGGTGAATGGCTCCGCTGGTTCTTTGAGTAAAAATGATATTTCATAACAATCTAATCTGATTTTTTTTTTATATTCATAAAGGATATATTCTTTTTGAAACAAAATAGACTAAAATGTACATGCTCTGACATCAGAGCTCTCGTTATCAAATTATAAATCCTTCATTCACTCAAAAACACTTTAAACATCACATCTTTCTGACTTTTCAAACTATAGCCGAAAAATATTTTGATTAAAGAAAAAAAAAAGGAGGTGATAAGTAAACTAGAGATATCTCTAAACGTAAAGTTGATTACCTTATAAGTACCTTACTCATAGTTAAGCCTGTACTTGAAAAAGAATCAAAGATGGAAGTGCCTATTGATGTCACTATTGACCTGCAAGAGACTACTTCAAATGGTCCATTAACTTCAGCTCAGAGTTGTGAAAGTGCTAATTACCGTTCTGTCAGACAAGGTTATGGCACGACATCTTCCCCTAGAAGAACTATGACTCGAAAAGGTAAAGAAAGAGAAGTTATCCCTCCTCTAGATGGTAAATCATCTACTTTTCCGGAAGAGGTATCACTAGGACATTCTGCTTATGAGGAAACTATTTACAAAGTCCAAAAGGTATCTATATCATACTCTGATCTGCCCGCAAAGTTGAACAAGAAACTGAAGCCCAAGAGAAATTTTAAGCCAATGTTCCGTATTATAACAACAAGAAGCATCTCCAAAAAACAGAGAGATAAAGCTCTCTCCAAAAAGCAGAACACAAATAAAGCTCGCTCCGAACAAGGCAAAAAAAGATATAATCTCCGTCATTAGTTCACTTTATTATTTGCAGAACAAATTCAATGACACAGTTTCTCTTATTTTACGAATCACTACTCTCATTGTGTTTAGTGTTCGTATTGCTACTATTATTCTCTTTGTATATCTTCAAAGCATCTTCATATTCTTGGTTCCTCTCTGGCGGAGACTCCCACACAGCTGTCACATAAAATAAATAAATACACCCATTCGACTCTCATATCATCTTTTGACCTACCTTCTTCCTTTTCCATATTCTTATAAAGTAATAAAACACGATTTGGCACATTGTGGTCGTACCAATCCACATCCAAGACACGATCCACACTGAATTCACTTTGATCCACACTGCGACAGCGATCTGATGTTACATATTCCTTATAAACTTCTGGGTATTTTAACTGAATCCACGTCTTTGGAACCCATTCAATGCATCCATAGGACTGATTTCTCCATTTCACCAGTATCTTATTATTGTTTTCGCCCAGACACTTTTCAACCATTTTATCATGATTCACTTGACAATCATGGCAAATATCGCGATACTCTGCACATGCTTCATGCATTGTTCTTGAACATTCTTTACATCTAAAGAGGAGTGCGTTTTCCTTCTTGTTCTCGGTTTGTTGCTGTTGTTTATTGCATATCAAACATCCCGATCCATGTGTTTGACATAAAAGACATGTATTTTCATTCTCATTACATCTTTCATGAAATGAGAATCTGCATGATTTACAAGGTATTAATGGTGCTTGACTGTTTACCTTGCTACAATGATAACATTGGGTTGAATGCGCTGGAGGCAGTGCCAGTGGGCGTTTTAATACAAGTTGAATTTTCGGCTGTGGTGGTAATGATGATGAACGTAAAGACGAGGATATAAGTGGTGATGATAGTAATGGTGATGAAGTTGCTGATTTGGTCTTTTTTATAGGTGATTTTCTCTTTGCTTTTTTGGGCTGCGGTAATGGGTGTTGGATATCTGAATATGTTCTCTTTGAAGGTATATTATCATCATCGCCGTCTTCATCAGGCGATTCAAGCGCCAATAACCTCTTGTGTTCGAATGTTTCGACCAAGTCGGCATTTCTTTTATAAAGTGTCCGTGCTGATACCTTTTTTTGTATTTATAAATGAGGTCAAATTAGAAAGATAGGAGAATGTACTTACTTTTGCAGTTAAACCATCTCTGAATTTTACAACATAGGTGACTTTTCCTGTTGCTGTTGTGTATCTCTTTAGGATAACAGATACGAGAGTGTCAAGCTTCCACTTTGGGGTCTTTATAACTAAAGGTTGATATTTCAAGTGAATTTGCTATGTTTTTATATTATAGGATGTATAGGTTAATAAGTCACGTAAAAAACAAAAATATTTTTATAAATAATATAGTAACTACCTCCAAAGAAGTTGTCTTGGTCATTTCCTTGAGTAAATGAATGAATGAAGAAGGGGAAAGTGAAAAATTAAAAAAATATTAATAAATTAAACAGAGTGACTGGTTTCCAGGTAATGAGCACGCATCAAACTCCATTCCTGTAAGATCTGCGTGAGTTAGTAAGAATGAAAGCGCTTTAAGGAGCCCAATATGAAACACTAGAGCGATCTACGCTGTTCGAAATATAGGATAATGGACATTACTACTTTTGAATCCTATCGTAGGTTATTTATATGTAATGAATATACAAGATATCTATTAGTGCTATATCCAAGTAGTAAAATACTATTGAGTCTTACGCCAAGTCAAACTTAATTGACAGTTGGTCACTGCACCTTCTTATCTTGATTACTCATTGTCATACACTTTTAAGAGTTTACCTTTTATAAACATGACTCGTACTTATTATTGTCTTTATTTGATAATATATTATCACAGACATAGCGCATACCAATTGGTGTGAAAAAGGTTCTCCAATATTCTTTTAGAAGTAACCCCGCCTAAAAAATGAGGTTTGAATAACCAAAAATAAACAAATAAAAAAAAAAAAAGTCCAGGGCTGAGAACTATATTATATTTATAATCTTTATTTCAGAGTTTATACACATGAAGGGAATTTTATTTTTGCTGCTACATTTTTTTTTTTGTTTTTTTTACAGTATATATAATTTATTCAACAACCTTAGCAAGGAGTTCAGAGTCACGGAACAAGAGGTATTCCTACATGAATGATGAAGGTTAGTGACCTTTTTCATCTTACTCAAACATAGAGCACAAGTATATCCTCTTCGTCTCTCTTTCCCAATTATCTTACCTCTCCGTGGACCTTGACAGGGTTACCACCATAAGGAGGAAGGAGAACCTTATCACCAGCATTGACCTGGAGAGGGATGTGCTTACCCTCCTTGTTAAGAGCGCCCTTACCAACGGCAACAATGACACCTTCGTTCAAGGCTTCTTGGGCCTTTTCGGGGATGAAGATACCAGAAGCAGTTTGCTAAAAAAAATGATCATTGTATGTTAGTTTACGAGCACATGCATTACATATATGTATGTATAATATCTACCTGCTGGGGCTTGATACGTTGAACCAAGACACGGTCAAGAAGGGGAACAATGTTCTTAAGTTTCTGGGCAGCAGACTATACATGATATTATACATATAAGTTTTCATACATGGATAATACAAACATGGAACTTACCATATTTATTATTAAAAGAAAGGTAAAGAAGAAGAAGAAGAAAAAAGTGACAAGTTATTAACAATCTTATAATTTGATTTCGTAAGATTTTCCAGGATTTTCTATGTGACTGCAAAAAATGGCATGGGCATGGGTGTCAAAAATATATCGACGTGGGAAAAAAATAGATCTTGTTGTAATAAGATTTTGCTCTTACTAAAAAAAAAAAAGAAAAAGAAGAGAGATCTACTTTTCTCTCTTTTTTTTTTTATGATAGATTGCTAGATCAAAATGTTGGTTTTCTGTAGTATTTCAAATAGAAAATTTATCATTTGTAATTTACATTCAGAACAAACTAATCTAAATTACTGTTTTTCATGTATTTTTCTTTTAAGTATTTAAAACTATCCACATTTCATTTTCTTAAATACAAGAGCGATATAAATAATAAAATATCATAATTGATAGAAGTCTTTATCCTTACTAAAGCTACTTTTTACTTTTATTTGGATCATGTATTCAAAAAGTCTTGAGAAGTTTTTCATGTCCCGCTACAGATTAAGAAATAACTACCAATAGAACTTTTTTTTTAGAATTGCATTATATTTTTGGGAGGCTCTTTTTAGGTTAAAAAAAAAACAAGAGCTTTTTAGAAATAAGCTTTTAGATGATTTCCTTTCTTTCAGATTAGACAGCGTTTAATAAAAATGAACTACGTTAATTATATTCCAGACGAAAATGACAATATCGTCTGGACTATAATTAACGTAGTTCATTTTTATTAAACGCTGTCTAATCTGAAAGAAAGGAAATCATCTAAAAACTTCTAAACTAAAAAGAGCTTCGTTCTCCTAATTTTTGAAGGCTTCCCAAAAATAAAATAAAATTCTAAAAAAATTATAATCTTCTCAAGTGTAACCAAAAATATTGTAATAACAGCACAATAGCATGCTTATGCAACTTGTGAAAGATCAACATCTTTTGATGTGAACCTCTCGTTTGATTTTTATTTCATTCTTTCTTTTAAGTAAAAAAAAAAAAAAAAAAACAAAAAAAAAAAAAAAAAAAAAAAAAAAAAAAGCAGTTTGGCACACATAATAAACAAAAGGGGGAGATAAAGAGAAAAAAGAGAAAAAAGAAAAGAAGCGAGCCTATAATGCATTCCATTGTATCACTGGGTTAAACATTCTCGAATTATCTGAAATTAAGCCATGGTGATGATGATGATGATGATGATGATGATGTTGAGACTGGGGTATGTGATCTTCATTAATTGGGCTGATGAGAAGAGAATGGATGCTTTTTAGATCATATTTTCTCTCACTGTTATTATTCGATTGAGAAGGGGCGGGTAAAGGTGTATTCGGAGTAGATGTCGGGGAAGGTAAAGTGTTATGCATAATAGGGTCAAGCAATGCATCCTTTTGTTCCAAACGATTAAACCTTTTACCCATTGCTGCTTTTGGTGGGGAATGACTATATTGGAGAGGAGGAATGGCTGCAGTAGCATTTTTATAAACTTTTTATAACAAAACATTGGTTACACACAGAGTATTTTTATTTTATTTTTCTTTTACCTGTATCGTTTGTATAAGGTTGTTGTTGTTGTTCTGGTTCAATCATGGGTGGAATTCTAAAATTCTGTATATTCAAAAGATCTGGCGATATCTCTAAATTAACCAATTCAGGTACAGCCGAAGGTGTACGAAGACGACGATCCAGGACATCGTCTGGATGATAGTACGATATTAAATGAAGTGGATTACCGTTCAATACAAGTGAGATTGTCTTTTTTATTAATCCGTCCTTTCTAAAATGATATGCCTCTGATAAGCTGCCAACCAGCTGACGTTCTTTGGTACTTTGCTTTGCGTCCTCAACATTATATGGCGTACTTGGTCTTTTAATATTGTTATTACGTTTAGAGTGTGCTTTGTCTAGTTCTCTGTAGATAAGAAAATTGCCAAGGATACGCGAAGGGCTCCAAGCCAAGCCATCTGTCCAGCGTTTTATACCTGATTTTATTCGACTCTTGTTACTATCATTGTTTTACATGTTATTTTTTTCTTTGTTTATTTTGCTTTCTAACCAGATTCTCTTTGATCAAACACGAAAACGGAACCCGACCGTACCATTTTTCTTTCCTTTTCTAATAAACGTCGGGCTATTTTTGGTAATATGTTACGGCGACAGGCTTCAAATATCAAGAGTGCATCTTGAGTTGTTTCAATAAAACCGTGAAATGTTTCAATCATCGACATTTTTTTTTATTATTATTATTCCAGAAGAGAGAAAAGAAGGTAAATAAAAAAAATCTGGGGGAGAGAGTTTAAAGCGCAATCAAGTGATGTGTTCTAAAACCAGGTACATTATCGAAATACAGTCAGTCACACTTACTTAATTTGGGAATCCGAAAAATTTAATAAAATTCATCATACATGCAACATCTACAACGATGTATTTCTTCAAAATATAATTATTCAAAATGTCTCAAAACTTAAACAAACAGAGAAAAAACAATGGAGAAGGATATGATAAGCACGATATTACTGAATGCGCTGGTATTTACTGGCTTAATAAGGCTAAAGTCAAACCAGCCGAAATTAGCAAGCTGATGAACATCCCTGATAGCACGGTCCGTAATATCATTGCCGACCAAAAGAAAAGCGGCTGCATTGATTCCAAGAAAAAGAGGAAGAGGCCAGTGAGAGATGACGAAAGATTGGGACGTCATGTTGAGAATTTGATTGATGAAGAGCCCTTTCAAACATTCGGGGAATTGCTGGAGATTTTGAACAATGGTAGAATGAAGATTTCTCGGTCGACTCTTATTGCAATGATCAACGATCGAGGTTTTCACTCTTTCTTTGCCACTTATGTTCCCTTTTTGAGCGATATTAACAAACATAAGCGAGTGGAATGGTGCAATGATCACCTTGATTGGGCCATTCATCAATGGAATAACATCATTTGGTCCGATGAGTCGCAATTTACCTATGAGCGCTCGACCACCAGCACGCGCGTGGTTAGAAAGAAAGGGAACAGAGAATATAGTCCTGAGTATGAAGATGTTTCTTTTGAAGCGTATGTTATTAAATTATATACATTTTTTATTTCAAATACATAGCTAATTCTCTTCAATGTCTACATAGATTTAATGAAAAAATAATTTACATACTGTCTTTTTCACATTATTAAGAAAAATTTTCATATTATTGAGAAAAATTTTATAATTAATGAGAAAAGTTTGAATATTTAATGAGAAATTGCTGATGACAAAAAAAACTGACTTAAAAGGGAGACTAAGGTGAGAGGACTAAAGGGGGATAAGTTCATGATCCAACCCAATGAATAATAACACAAGGGCGTATGTTTAAGCGTCTAAATGGATCCCATCTATCGTCAACTTTAATTGTCATGTGCAAATTATCACTCATGCTTAATCGAAACCTCTATTTTACTAATGCAAAGATGTGAAATTGCAAAACTGCAAACTAATTATGAATCCAACACGAGTTAAGATGTTTCAAGACTCTGATTTATTAGTACTTTGTATTTTTGTATTTTTGCAGTTTTGCAGGTAATGACAATGATACATATATTTTTAAAGTGATGAGACTAACTTTTTTTAATATGATCATCTTTGAATTTAAATCGGCATTTATTGCGTTTTACTTTCCCTCCAATTTCCTTCTTTATCTTCCAAAATAAGGGTTACTCCTACAGTAGTATTATATGACATGAAGAGATTATTAATACTAAATGAGAGAGAGAGGAGATGATGGTGATGAACCATTCATATGACTCTTTCGACGGATGAACTCTGTAATAAACAAGGGTTAATCACCATAAGACCACTGTCAGTACAATACTTCGTCATCGTCACACAATCATCCTTGAAGAACTCAAGTGATGCGACCAAAATCCATACATATCACCTTTAAATTAATTTATCTTGATTATGTACCTTTTAAAAAAATTACATTGGTACTTGAAAACCAAATAACTCTAAAATGTACTTTATACTTTATAGTCATTTTCTGCCAAGTTAAAAACGATGAATATACAGGTCTCTTGAAGCTCTTAATCCTCTCAATATCAATTGACTGGAATTATAAGGTCATTGACAAGTCTATAACTTAATTAGGAGGAGTTACTTACCACAGCTAGCCACTAGTCAACGCTCAGTAAAATCAAAATATCAAACAAAAACCCGCACTTATTTTCTAAGGCAGCAAATACTACCTAATCGTATACTCCAATATTTCAATTTATCTCTCAAAATATATATATATATAACCATTTTTTTTTAACTTTTGGACACTTCAGTTATTTCACATTAATTTTAAAACTTATAATGGATTTCTTTAGAAACTTATCAGAAGAAGTACATAAATGTATTATAAATATATAAGTTAAGTCTTCTAACATAATACTTTTTAAGGGAGATGACTTTCCTACGACTTACTCGTATAGCGACGAAGAGTTTATTGACCCTGAGCCACCACAAGGTGCACCTAATTGCTTACAAGGTCGTAAAATTCACTTTACAGGAAACTTTTATGGAAAATCTTTGGATTCTATGTATGAACTTGTTACTAAATACAAAGGGTAAGATTTTATTTTCCTTTACTCTTTGTTATAAAAACTTAAATAGAAAATCATTAGAGTACCATTCGAAAAAGTATCTCCATCAAGCAAATTTGACATGTTTGTGTGTGGTAGCAAGCCACGCCAAGCTATTGTTAATGCTGCTCAAAGAAAAAGAGCCGAGGTGCTAACTTTGAAGAAGTTTTACCAAAAAATTAAAGACTCTCTACAAACTGACCAATAACTTTCTCTCTCTCTCTCTCACAATATGATCATTCTGTCGTATTTAAGGTCGTAAGAGATATAAAAACATTAGAATAAGAAATAACAAGGCATACAAATGTCAAATAATAAGATGGATCGATAAGATTTAAAAATATATAAAATCCATTATTTAATCATATATGATTAAATAATGATAAACTATGAAGTAACACACAGTAAATACCAGTACCTTAGAAACAGGTCAGAGTAAACCCAAAACATTATGACAAATAGAGCATATATTATAGAATCAACTTAGATAAGATTAGCTACCTTATCTAAGAGGACAGAACAGCTTGATCTATAATATATCATGTTTGATTATATATGTAATATCATTAGATAATAGTATGCTGATGATAGAGGTGAGGCATGGATCGTTTATGATGTCTTAGCTCAACAACCGTCTTATCCATAGCTCTTGTGGTATGGAACTACGGTAATAAGGATAGATAACATGTAGTCTAACTTATTGATTAAAGACTGTTCTCAGTGTTACTCAAGATAGATGTCAATAGTAGAAGTTGTACCTATTTAATAATATTCTTTTATAAATGTAATAAGCATTTATATAGAATATATATTGAAACAACTCGTACCTTTAGTTCTGATTCAATATCAGACACCAACTAAAGGACTCCATACTGACAGTGCATTAGATAATGTCACTGAAACCACATCTGCCTATAAATAGTTTATAAATCGAACAACCCATCACTATTCATGCAAAACCTAAATTGTCAATATATACAAGGCTTGAGTAAAACCAACTCAACCCTTGTGACGCAATAATTCTTATTCTGATATATTCTTGGAAATAATCTATCTTCGAGGTCTTAACTTCTTTTCTTATATTAATTTCTTTTGGTATAATAAAAGTCTCATTAATCTCATCAAACCTTTGATCTTGTTAAATTAAGTGTGAATTTGCTGAAATATCACACTCACTGTATTAAAAAAGGAGATTGCTTCTTTTCTGTTTACCGAGACAAATGAATCATGTGGCTTATTACAGTTGATACCATTATTACCCCTCAATTCAAAGGAAGAAGTAGTAGATAGTCTCTTTTGTATATCAATTTTGCCTAAAAAGTTTAGTGCAATAGAGATTTTAGCTCAGTAAGGAAGTCATGTCAATATCTTGTGTGCTAAACATTTAATCTTACTAATGTCAATAGGATATCATAGTCATCTTGGGTTTGATTGTATCTACTTTGACTGATAAATGAGCCTATATTCTATATAATATCATACTCTGTAGTTATACTATTGATTTAAACCAATTAAATAATAAATTTGAAAATGTTGTTACTGCAAGGATAGCAGTAAGAGAAAATAGCTGATAAAAAAAACGTTCACTAAATAGAAGATCGTGTTCTTTCTTCACTGCTTTTTTTTTTTTTTTTTTTTTTTTTACAAATGGTAATCACTCGCTTCATATACAAAACTTTCTACAAGAGAGATCCCTTTAAATAGTAAACGAAAAGCTACCTTTTATTTGCTTATTGGTTTTTCTTGTTCTCTTTAATGATTGAATCTGCATGAACACCGCCTACTAAGCTAACCAATAAAATGACAGCCTCGTTCATTTTTCTAATGACATAAAACAGGGGAATCCTATTTGGTAAAGACCATTCAGAGCTTGCACCTGAGGATAAGGTTTGGCTATAAGGCGTGGTGGTCTTTGGAATTGCCATCATTGACATAATAATAAACTATTTACAAAGTTTAGCTAACTCTCTCTCTTTTTGTTTTTCTTGTATCAACGTACACTAGGATAAATCAAGTTGAAAACGGCACAGGATCGGAGGAAAGAAGGGAAAAAAGTAAGCAAAGTACCGGGAACACCTATGCAATAGGATTGCTTGAGTAAAACCCTCCACTACAACCACCATTAACAGTAATACTCTTACCAAAACCAATAAAATAGGACCAATGCTTCTCCATATAAGATAGGCGCTTCTCGATATTCCATCCCATATACACCCATTTATACCTATTTAAGAAAAAAATAAACCCCAAAACACGTTCAATACATGTAAAATAAACAACATCTCCTTAAAATAATAATAAAAAACCTACTCGAAGCAGTAATAGGAATAAATGGCACAATTCATCAAGAATGACAATAGGATACCAATATAAGGCACCTTATAAAGCAAAGAAGCAAAGATACCACATGTTACATACAGCATGATGGTCAGGATGGTAGATGCAATTGTTTCAACAGCGTTTGTTTGAGGCTTAGTGTTGCTTCCTTGGGGTTGTTGAAGTTGATATGCCTTTTCTGCTACTTTACCGAAAAATTTACCGTTGATACCCAATAAACCAAAATACATTGGAAAACCTAAGAGCGACTTTTAAAGGTGAAAGATTATTCACCACTTGTTCTTTTACCAAACAAAACAAAATACACTTACAACATAAGATAAACCAAGAATGTTGGAATTTGGATAAAAAGTTTCAATAAAAACCTGAGTTCCAAGGAAAATGACACCATTGATAAGAAATGTTGTCAACATGGCCTTTTGAATACTCGAGGACCTAGAATTATGAAATATGTACTTAGTCCTGTTTAATGCAGATTTAACCAGTAGATTAGTTTTACGTGTAAAAAAGGATAAAGGTCTTTGGCCAGTTTGAAGCATGCTCTAATCCAGTAAGAAAATAAGACCAATGTTGAGAAGCTGGTGAACTGGAAACTGTCGCCATGTTTGTTTGTTTTTTTTCTCAGGAAAACGAACAAAAGACATGGAAATGTGTATATATTTTATTTTATTTTCTTGTTCAGCAACAAATTCCGACTTGACCACACACGCGCACATGATATTCCTTTAGCAGGCTATTTAGTAATTGATATAAGCAATATGCTTTTTATGTATATTATAAATAACAATGGCAATGATACTAACTTAAATTTATGCTTATATTAAGTACTCTCTAAAGAAAATGTGTTCTCTTTTTACTTGATTCGAACCAATAAGATGTCAAATACACTGTTATTGTACATTTTCATTTTTTTTGTCGGAGCGCATTTCAAAGTGATAAATGGTCTGCTATTAAGATCATCTGCATTCAATTAGAACAAGATAACCATCTCATTCGGCGTATCTATCATTTTACCGACACCATAATATCATACATCAGCAGTAGAACTGCTCTAAGAAAATATGAATCCAAGATGGATTTTCACTTTATTCGAATAAGGAAGAAATGCAATATAAATGAATGAGAGGTGATGATTTGATGCCATACTTGAAGTTACGTTTTCGGTTAAATGTGATATCAGTCTTGAAAATAGGAACCTCCTTGACCGTTTCTGAACATGGACTGAACAGAGAGTTAAGATTGACCGAGTTATTTGTTTTATCCGAGCCAATATCATACAAACAAAGCGATTTACGTAATTTCATATTTTATAAGAAAGTATATGAAGCAGGCCAGATCATGTTAGTCAAGGTGAGTTTTTCAACATGGATTGTCATCAACTGACACTATGCTAAAATGTATAGCATATTCAAACTCAGCGCATGGTTCTAAGAGGAATGAATCAAGTAAAAACAATAGAACATACACTTTGAAAAAGAAAAAAACCCTTTATTCATTTTTTACAAAAGCTCTAAAAATATAATTTTTTTTTTGATTGCGTTACTAGAAAAAGAAAGAAAGCATTGAATAACAAATAGAATGCATGAAAGAAATACAAATGAATCAAAAAAAAAAGGTAAAGAAAAAGAAAGGAAGGGTGACAGGATAAAAGGGAGAGTGATGATAGTGCGTAAAATATTTCTTGAATATATATATTTTTTTCTCTTATGTGTTTTAATAAAAAATAAAAAGGAAGTCTATATTTTTTTTTTCTTAGAACCAACTAGTCTTGGTCTGATACTGAAGTGGAACATTGTTGTTGCTGCTGCTGTTGTTGTTGTTGTTGTTGTTGTTGTATGATGGGCGTCCACCACCCAAAGGAGGATAACCAGTATCACGAGGAGCGCCCCAATCGCTGTTACTACTATTGTTGCTTCTATAATCTCTACCACCAAAGTTTCCGCCACGTCCGCGTCCACGTCCACGGCCACGACCTCCTCCGGAACGGGTCTCTCTGGCAACTGATTCCAAGAATTGGGGAAGTTCCTGGTTAGCTTCCTCTAAAATGGTGATCAAATCATTAACAATGTTCTTGTTATTGCGATTGAAGAAGGCAGTGGCTAAACCAGTGTTACCAGCACGACCTGTACGACCGATACGATGAACATAGTCATCAATATCAGTAGGCAAATCATAAGAAATGACATGGGATACATTGGCAATATCTAAACCACGAGCAGCCACAGCAGTGGCAACCATGATAGGGGTACGACCAGTTCTGAAAGAGTCGAGAGCACGCTCACGTTCACGTTGGGTACGGTCACCGTGAATAGCGGTGGCAGGGAAGTTGTGATCGAGCAAGAAGTCAGAAAGAGTATCGGCCATACGCTTAGTCTCAACAAAGATCAAGGTAAGACCTGCAGTCTCGGTGGAATGGAGGATATCAAGCAAAACAGAGCGCTTATCTTCATCCTCGACATATTCGACCTTTTGGGTGATATTTTCTGAAGTGGAACCGACACGGCCAACTGACAAGAAGATGTAATCCTTCAAGAAATCACGAGCCAAATACTGAATGTCACGAGGGAAGGTGGCAGAGAACATGAGTGTTGTACGATCATCAACATGGGGCATATCTTCCTTT
>MU622250.1:77490-90456 GCA_025399235.1 Backusella circina FSU 941
ATCGAAATCAAACACCTTTAAATTATAAACACTCTTGCTGCTGAACAGATGAAGATATCAACTTCTTTTAACAGATTTTATCTGATTCTATTTTTAAATTGAGCAGCATAATAAAACTTAATTGATCTAGTCAATATGACGAAATGATAAAAGTATATCACGGCTTTCCGACTTTTCTACAAAAACAGGCTGAAGTTATTTTCGATCTCATGCATGAATAAATACTTTTATCATTCAAAAATAAATATCAAACCAAATATTTTGTATAAAAAGAAAACGTGTTTTATGAGTTTGGTTAAGTTTTTTTTTTTTGATGAAAGTATAAAAGGCACATTATTTTTGTTTGCTTCTTACTTTTTTTTTATTATTATTTTTTTTTCTTTTGTAATTCTTAAATGTCATCATCATTATCAGCTCCTACTACACAGACAACAAACAATGTTTGCCAAACAGTAGAATGCCGAGAAACTGCTAAATCTATTCTCGCTTATGTTGACTTCAATGTTGATCCATGTTCTGATTTTTACCAGTATACATGTATGCCTTTTAATTTTTTTTATTATGATATCTGTATTAAATAATAATAAATTAGGTGGATCATGGCTTAAAAATGCTACACTTCCACCAGATGAATTCAGTAAGTTGAATTAATTAAAATGTTTTTTTTTTGTTTTTTTTTAAAAAAAAAAAAAGTGATTGGACCATACATCGATGCAATAAATAGAGTCGCAGAAGTGATACGTGGTATTCTTGAAGGTGAATATAAAGACCTCTATACAAATCTAAAAGATGGAGACGCCGGTTTCCATACGGAGGACGAACAAGAATCTGATAGGAAAAACTTTCAAACAATGAAAGACTACTACAATACCTGTATGGATACAGAAGCAATCGATGCTCTCGGTCCTACTCCTCTTTATCCTGGCATTTCCAACATTCAAAACAAGCTTTTCCCAGCAAATCAAAATGAGACTTATTCTTCGGACAAAATAGATCAGTTGACAGAAGTATTGGTGTATCTCACTCGCGGTATTAAGGATACACTTGTAGGAGCCGCTGTATACAATGATTTTAAAGACTCGGATAAAAATGTCATCCATCTTGCCGCGCCGACATTGACTCTAAAGTCTAAGCAGACATATGATTCAGCCGAAACAATCCAGCAATACAGTGCAAATCTTGTTGAGCTTTTGAATATAACTATTGGTGAACCTGGTTGTGAAGATTGCGGACCAAAACGTAGACAAATGAGCCAGAATGTAGGATTACAGCTTTGGTCTAAAGAAAAGATTCAAAGTGCAACCACTAATTTTATTCATGTCGAAACCGCCATTGCTAACATTAGTGCCACAGTGTAAGCTCATATTATAATAAGTGGTTTACCGAATAAAAAAGAACATTTAATAATGATAATACATATATGTATTTTTAGTGCAGACTCACGAGACCCGTTATCCATGTCCAATCCTGTATCCTTGGCAGATTTCCAACGCAATCACTCTCTCATTGATTGGGAAAATTTATTCAAAGGCCTCGTTTATCAAGGTACGCCACTTCCAGACACCATCATCAATGGTGCCTCTGCCTATTATGACGGCTTGAACCAACTTCTCTCTAGCGGGATACAAATGACGACATTACAGGATTACTTTGTCATTTCGTACATTACTCAACTCGCTTATTCCCTGGATGCCAATACCCGTGCTGCAAACATAAAATTAAAGGCATTGATCACTGGAAACACGGTCGAAAAACCTCGCTGGCGTACCTGCACCGATCAAGCAAGTACGCTTTTTGACGCTGCCATTGGCCGCTACTATGTTCTTCGTACGTTTGGTGCTGAGGCAGAAAGAAATAAAACAGAGGTGTTTGTAAACACCCTTCATGATTCTTGGCGCAATAGAATCCCAGCTACACAATGGCTCGATGAAGAAACCCGAAATAAAGCTGTTGAAAAAGTATTTGTTAAAAAAAAGCGCCTCAGTTATTCATGCTTTACTCATTAATATATATCTTTTTTTTTTTGGAAAAATAATAGCTGAACATGATCAAGCATAAAGTAGCCTATAGTACTAAAGTACCCGATGTGAGAAGCCCTGACTCCATTGCAGAGCGTTTCGGTGGTATAAAGCCCAATACAAGTTCTTATTTTGATACTGAAGTTCAGCAGAATACTTTTGTAAAGGCATTGAGTTGGAAGCAGCTTGGAAATCCCGTAGACAAGGATGTATGGCTTTCCCCGCCTCAAGAGGTGAATGCATTTTACTTTCCAAATAATAACGAGGTATAAACCTATATCCTTACCTTTATCCAAAAAAAAAAACTTATTTTCCTATAATAATAGATTGTTGTTCCAACAGGATTTCTGCAGCCACTCTTTTATTCGAACGATTACCCAGAATATTTAAATTATGGAAGTGTCGGTTATATTATTGGCCACGAGTTTAGTGTAAGTCTTTTTTTTCTTTCTTTTTTTTTCCCAAAAGACTTACATTCAATTTTTTTTTTAGCACGGGTTTGATAGTATGGGAAGATTATACGATGGAAACGGAAACTTAGTTGACTGGTGGACCAACACCACAACAGCAGAATTTGTAAACAGATCACAATGTTTTATCGATCAATATTCAAAGTTCAATATGACAGGTCCTGGTGGAAAGACATATCCCGTCGATGGAAAGGTATTTATACACAAACACTTCATCCATATATTTATTTTTTGTTCATTTTTAATTTTTTTGTGTATATATAGTTAACACTAGCAGAAAATATTGCTGATAATGGTGGTATCGCTGCATCACTTTTTGCATACAGGAATTTTAGAGAGAATCATACACAGGAAGAACCAAGATTACCAGGTATAGAGCAACTATCTCCAGATCAGCTCTTCTTTGTTAATTTTGCAAGAACATGGTGTCAAGTACAAACGGATGAGTTGAATTTATTATCAGTAAGTCCATCTCTCTCTCTCTTTTATTATTATTATCACTATAGAACCAATATTAACGCACACATACATAGATCTACACTGACCCTCACTCAGTCGCTGGTCCTCGTGTCAATGGTGTCGTCCAAAATAGTGACGAATTTTCCAACGCGTTCAATTGTCCGGCCGGAAGTCCCATGAACCCAGAAACTAAATGTAGACTTTGGTAACAACAAAACATACTTTTTTATCTTTTTTAACACTGTAATTTTATCTATTTCATGCTCTATTGTGTATCCATAAATATTTATAAGTAAAATATAACCACTTTTTATAAAAATAATTTTATACACATCGAAACAAATTCGGAAATATAATGCAATTTATCTATATGCTTTAGCTTAAGGTACTCTTGTATATTAAAAGAGTACATCCAGCATAAAAACTTGATTAAATTAGATTCCCCTTATTGATAGAGGTTAGAATTCTTTGAAGGAAGAAAAAAAAAGAAACATTAGCTTCAAAAAGAATTTAAACTTTAGATTTATGCATTCTTTGGTAAGGAAAGGGAAAGCTATCGATTTACTTTTTTTTTTTTATATATATATGGTTATTTGGAATTATCTGATAATAAGAAAAACTATATGAGACTGAATAGCGTAGAATAAATGCCTTTATTTATCAAACTAAATAATATATTAGTTTACATATAAAAAAAAGAGATGAAAAAGAAGATCCCCCTTATATAAATATATAAATCTGATAGATGATATCTAGCACATCATCAAAAAATATTTTTATTCTTTCTTCTCACTTTCTTTTTAGCAAAATACTCATTTATCAGTAAAAATATAGAACAAAAATAGTATAAATAAACGAACGGGAAAAAGCAGCAGCGTAAATATGTTTATATAAGTAAACAATGCTCTTTCCTAGAAAGTAAGACCGCTCAAATCCCTTTATATGTATTTATGTTTTCCAAGAAATCAAAAGCCAGATGCTGATCACCTACCAATGATATAAAAATAGAGCGAAAGCACTTGCAGCACATACTGTCACCTCATAAATAATAAAGTTAGGAAGGGATAAGAGGGGCAGCATTTCTTTTTTTTCCCCCTATTTATTGAAACTTCCGTGCAAGTCTTTAAGCCTTCCTCAGTTTCACTTTTTTTTTTAAAAAAAAAATAAATCGCCATTTCTTGACTTCATATAAGAAAAAAAAAAGAAACAAGAGTTTTTTGCAAGTAGCCTTTTATATCATGAATAAGTACATCTAATTTTATTTTATATGCAGTACGCTCTTCCTTTTACATGCATAACTTTAGGTAAATCAAGGAGTACTAAAATAAGAAAAAAAGTGTGAGGGGCAGAGGCGCAGAATATATAAAAAGGGAATGAGGCTCCTTTTTTTATTTTTTTTATTTTTACTTCTTGTTGGATAATTATGGCACACTCATTGTCAACTACCACCTCATCAGCAACAGAAAGTGTTTGTCACACAGAACAATGTGTGAAAACTGGAAAATCCATTCTCGATTTCGTTGATCTTAATGTCGATCCCTGTTCAGATTTTTATCAATACACTTGTAAGCGATGAAAAAAAAAAAAAAATGGCGGTTTTTGGACGCCAATGTTTAAATGGTTTTTTTTTCTTTTTTTTTTTGTGGAAATAGGTGGAAGTTGGCTTAAAAATTCTACCATTCCAGATGATAAATCTTGTAAGATATACAAAAAGCCCCTTGTCCCTCCCCATCCTCTTTCTTACCTTCTTTTTTTTAAAAAAAAATAAATAAATAAATAGCGGTAGGCACTTTTGATAAGGTACGAGATGACAACACTGAAACTTTACGGAACATCCTTGAAGGAGGATACCAAGACGTCTATACAAATCTCAAAGATGGTGTGGAAGGTTTTCACACTGAAGATGAAAAGAAAATCGACGAGGCCAATTTCGAAACAATGAAAAAATACTATGATGTCTGCATGGACACTTCAAAGATCGATCAACTTGGACCTACACCCATTTTCTCCGATATTTCCAAAATTGAGAACGATCTCTTTCCTGTACGTGATGCAAAGGTCTTTGACTCAAGTGAGAGATGGAAGCAGCAACTCACAGAGATACTGGTTTATCAGGGACATCGTGGTATCGATTCTCTCTTTAGTGTCGATGTGGAAGTCGATGATAAACATCCCGATAAAAATGTCATTGTGCTCGACCAGGCTAATTTGGGTTTGCCATCCAAAGAATATTATGAAAAGCCTGAGACACTAGAAACATATAAAAAGGATCTTGCCGAGGTCTTGGCTACTGTTCTTGGCGAGTGTGAAGGCTGTAATGATCCACGTTCAGAAGTGAGCAAAAAGAATCATCTTGCACTATGGTCAAAAGAAAAGATCCAAAATGCAGTACAAAATTATGTTGATTTTGAAACACAGTTGGCTAAAATAAGTCTCAAGAGGTATAGACATCTTTTTTTTTTAAAAAAAAAAAAAGAATCATTTGCGCCTAACTCTCTTTATTTTACTATAGTGAAGAATTGCAAGATCCTGTCAAGAATTACAATTCTATCAGTACCGAATCACTCAGCCAAAAATGGCCTAAGAGCACCGACTGGGTACGCTTCTTGACATCCATGATGGCGCCCAACACACCCCTCCCAGAGAACGTCATTGTCAAAACCCCGACCTTCTTTGATGGACTCGACAAGCTCTTCTCCAACGGCGTCCAAATGCAGACACTGCAAGAGTACTTTGTCATCAAATATGTCAATAATTTCATCTATACACTTGACACAGCATCACGTACCGCCTACCGTAAACTCAATGGTGACATCGTCACGGGTACCACTGTGGAGCAACCTCGTTGGCGTATCTGTACCGATTACACCAGTAATCTCTTTGGTGAGTCTCTCGGTCGTTACTATACCCTACGCTCCTTTGGCAGTGAAAAGGAGCGCATGAAGACAGAGGTCTTTTTGGATACCATTCATGAGGCCTGGCGCAATAAATTACCCGATGCAGACTGGCTCGATGCCGAGACGAAAAAGAAGGCGATTGAAAAACTAAACCTGATCAAGCACAAGGTGGCTTACAGCCTGGTCTCGCCTGATGTCCGAAGTCCAAGTTCGCTTGCCAAGTACTTTGATGGCTTAAAGGTGGTGGACAGGTCCTTCTTTGGCACAGAGCTGAGTGGGAGTATGTGGGCGACTGCCAAGGCATGGAAGAAGCTGGGTGAGAAAGTTGATAAGGATGAGTGGTACATGACACCACAAACAGTCAATGCCTATTATTCACCCAATTCCAATGAGGTAATAAGAGAAAGAAAAGAGGAGATACATATGAGCTAATGCATTTTCTTTTGTGACACTTTTTTTTTTTTTTTTTTTTTTCTTTTAATAATGTAAATAGATTGCTATTCCCGCAGGTATTCTTCAACCACCTTTCTTTGATACCGAATTTCCAGAATTTTTGAACTATGGTGGTATTGGTGCCGTTATTGGGCATGAACTAAGTGTAAGATTCTGTTTTTTCTTTTTTTTTTTTTTTTTTTTAAGGGAGAAAAAAGAAAAATAACTAACCTATGTACTATATAATAGCACGCATTCGATAACTCTGGTAGAAAATACGATGGACACGGATACCTTGTAGACTGGTGGACAAACACCACCTCACAAGAATTTGATAAAAAGACAACATGTTTCATTGATCAATATTCAAAGTTCAATATCACCGGCCCAGATGGAAAAGTTGTCAATGTAAAAGGAAAGGTACGAACAAAACCAAAAAAAAAAAAAAGATATGACGACTTTTGAAAACACTCAACCTCCCTCTTTTTTTTTTTTTTATTAGCAAACCCTTGGCGAAAACCTCGCTGATAATGGTGGTATCTCTGCAGCACTGTTAGCCTACAAGAAACTTCGACCCAATAGCAACACACCCGAACAAAGATTACCAGGATTAGAAAAGTTGAGCATTGAGCAACTCTTTTTTATCAACTTTGGAAGAATATGGTGTCGATTAGAAAGACCAAAGGCCGCCTTGCAGCATGTATGGGATAAAAAAAAAATCATTCATTCATTCATTCATTTTTTTAAAATTTTGTTTTAGCTTCTTACTGATGAACATTCCCCTTCCGTTGCCCGTGTAAACGGTGTCGCCCAAAATAGCATTGACTTTGCAAAGGCCTTTAACTGCCCTTCTGGTAGTAATATGAATCCAGAAAAGAAGTGTGTTATATGGTGATTTCCCCACCCCTTAATGCATTCCTCCTCTCCTTTTTTTTTTCCTTCATCATCCTCATTACCTTTTCATAGGTTGTCCTATTTTGAAAAGCATTTTTATATAAAGATCAAACTGCGAATAAAATAAATAAAAAAAATACATTAAGAGTAGAGCGATATGACGCCTGTGATTAGATAAATATCTATAAATAAACACTCAGGGGAGAAAAACGTATGCATCTTAATAGAGCAATACATTACGTATTGCTACATTGCCCTTATTCAATTTATATATATGTATTAGTATTGTTCTATGCCTTTTCTAGTAATTTTTAGTTTTCTCTCTTTTGATATGAAAACTTGAACGCAATTTGATGTTTCAAATCAAACTGAACTCGTTGTAATAGTAGCAGTAATCGTAGAAGAAGGAGAAAAACTTGATGTAATTCAAACATACGTCAAACAATGAATATAGAATGAAAGGGATAGGATCCCAATATGCAAAAGAATGAAAAAATAAAAAAGGTCATATACATATATCAGCGCGCACTGTTTGTATATATATAATAAAATAATATGTGTATTCATTTCCGAATCTTTCTATTGGTCTAATAATACACTACGAATTACTCTCTTTCCTAGGAAGTATAATTCCTTGGAAATTAGAGACATGACTCCCCATTAGCCTCTCTTGGCTACTATGAGCCTCATTTGTATTGTATGTATAGTTGGATCGAGGATTTCGACTAGAAAGGAGTGACACTGTAGATGAGCGACGTGACCCACGCTCAAAATCTGATGCTGAAGACACCCTGCGAGGACCAGGCAGACTATCACCATCGTCGTCGTCCTCCTCTAATTCTTCTGCCAGTTCGGGCGGCTCGATCCACTCCCAAGGCACCACACAAGGAAACATATTTCCTAATCGTGCAGCCCGATTGATCCAAGCAGGCACACTCCCACCCGTCAGCCTCTTTACAAATTCTTCAGTAAAATGATTACAATTTCTATATTTATATATATATAATGAATAATGAAATAGATAAGCCTTCTGTTTCACCCCCCCAAGAATGGAATTCAAGATATATATACACACACACACACACACACACCTGGTTAACAAGTTGTATGAATTACCCGCAAACTCCTCTGATAACTGTAATAATGTATCCTCAACCTCTTTGTCTGTTAGATCTGTCGTCCCCATATCAATCGATCTCTTGAAGAGTAATTCAGGAATCCCTATTTTGGGTTCAATCACAAACACACCCGTCATATTGGGCATATCATGACCACCAAAACAGTACTCGCGCCCGCGTACCTCTACACCCGAGTGAAATATGCCTTGACGACAAAATAATGAAGAATATTAAAAATCATTATCTATCTCATGCTCTCTATCTTATTTTTACCAACACCGAGACCATAATAACCGATAAAAGTAAGATAATTTGGTCTTATCTAAAAGCATATTTCAACATGAAGGAGCTTTAGAAAAGTGAATGAACATAATCAAGTTTTTTTTTTTTTTTTTTTTTTTTACCATGTCGTAGACATTAACGTAGACTATAAAAAAAAAAGAAAAAGAAACCACAGAATGTCAGTTTTATTATTATTATTATTATTATTATTATTATTATTATTATTATTATTGACAACAATACCACGATGCTTTGTATTATCTTGATCTTCTGGTGATTTACCAAACAGTGATTGAAACATGATGAAAAAGAAGAAAATAACAATAATAATAAACAAAAAAAAGTTGGTGAAATATGAATTTGCTTTATTTAAAAGTATATATATATATATATAAATTTGAACCGAAATGAAAGAGTAGCGATGTAAAAAAAAAAATGTTAAAAAAAAAAAAAAAAAAAAAAAAAAAAAAAGGATGATAGCCAGAGCAGTCGCTTCCATAATCAATTTAGCTTGACTTTTCAGCTGGATCTCTGCACGAGATCAGTTGTGGGACAGCGATCATCCTTGATTTTGAAAAAGTGCTGATTTAGAGAATGCATTTTCTTGTTTGTGCGTGTTGTGTTTTTTTTTTTTTTGTTATTGTTGTTATTGTGAAAGATTCTATTCTCTCTCTCTTTTGTATAATAAAAAATCCCAGCCACCTTTATGATTTATTTTCCTTTCCCCTCCAGACAAGTCAATAAGACATGTGGAGATTCAAGTAAAAGTGACTGAATCCACAGGTCCAATCGACTTGCTCAATTACATGTCTCCGTGGCTCCACCTCTTTGCTCTTGGGTGGGTGCCAATCCCGTCTCTCATATCTTCGCTATGCTGGGGTTCTATCTTTCTCTTTCCGTTGTTTGATTCAAGCACTATTTATTTATTATTCATAAGCAACAATCGTTGGGGGGTAGGAGGGTTTCCTTTAGTTTAAAACTTACACTCATATACTTTTCGGGGCTTTCTAGCCAATTCCTCCTTATTCAAGCCTATAAAACAAATGATGAAAATGTTAAAAACTGTCTTATCTATCACCATTATGGATTATATATATATATAACGTACCAAACTTTGCCTTTAAAACATCAACAAACTTGGTCAAGCTATCTAACGTCTAATCATAAAAAACAACAAACAAGAAATATAAATATACACTATAAATCAAAAAAAAAAAAAAAAAATACCTGTTGTTGATTATCCGTCACTGTTCTTAAATATTGCACCTCTGCGCACGCATGATCTATTTTTGTTTCTAAAAGATCAACGGAATCCTGTAATTGACTAATAGCTTCGTGTACAACAGGTGTGTTTGATTGAAGTTTATCCGATTCAGGACTATTGGTAGGAACGATCTCCATGGCGCTAGAGTATCGCATTTGGGGCATAAGTCTGTTTCTTGGAGGCTTTCTTCGAATACGGTGAAGTCGATCAATGCCAGATCGACTGAACCAGGGATGCTTGAAATCCCACCTTTGTGCAGGTGAGTCTTCATCACTATTTCCTTCATTCACTTTGTGAAAGTCGTACACTAGAGAGAAAAGAATGAAAAGATCAATGTTGGTTAATTTACGAAAAATAAAAAGAAAAAACTTACTGTTTAATTGACGGACGAAACTAGACCAATTACAATGCTTAAAGTAGCGAGGAAGAACAACTCTTGAGAATTCAGTATTATCAAACACTGTAAACTGATCGCCATTGCCAGTCCAGGTAATGAGCTCTTTTGTACTTTCATCATCTACCATTCTAACAAACATGGCAACAATAAGAAAAAAAATGAGTTGGCTTCTTAAATTTAACACTATATACGAAGGAATATATATGTATAAACTAACACATACATACATACATATATATATATATATATATATATATGTACCATAATATACATGTATTAACAACTTACGAGTAGAGCTTCGAAATAAAGGCAGCATTCCTTGTGGGAGTGACCCTAAAGAAGTGCTCAACATAGCCATTCTTAGTCTGTAGTTGAGTCTCTTCTGGGATGGAGTGTTGTGCCATTGGAGAAAGAGAAGGAAGAGGGGGCGAGAAGGAGTATTCTATTCTAAATAATGGAAAATGTTGTCAGTATTAATTTTCTAAAATGTATTTTACACGTTAAAATACCTTGTAATAATAGAATGGAATATAGAAAATGAAAAGGTATCAAAATAAATAATAAAAAAATTACCAAAGGGGCAAACCAGAAAAAGAAAAAAAGAGAGAGAAAGAAAGAGAGAGAAAAAAAACTTTTGTGAACTTAATTTAAACCTCAGACTGCCATTTCGTCACCCGAACTAGACTCTGTTTTATGCTACTCGTTACGTTACGTTAATGAGATGATTAGTCATTTGCAAAGATAATAGTATTTAATAGTAATAAGAAAGAGTAAGAAAGACTAGCAAGAAGAATAGTACTTATAATAATAATAATAAAATCACTTCTTTTTTTTTTTTTTTTATTATTGTTATTAATATTATTGTTATTATTATTATTATTTATTTATAAAATTGATTATATATTAGCCCTATTTTTTCTATATTTTCCTTATAATAACTCTACATGTGTGTAAAATTTATTATATATACATGAATAATTACTTTTGTCTCTAGACGTATTTTCCCCTTAGCTGAGCTGGAGTTTCCTCAAAAAAAGAAATCGCAACGGCTCTTTGACCAGCCAGGTTTCTTTTCCTAGGCTAGGACCCTTCGCTTACAGTATCATTTTAACTGTAATTTTTTATGATTACTAGCGGTTACTTTTTTTGTTCCCTAAATAAAATTTTTGCTGGTTCCAATAAAATAACGGTTCGTCATTTATGTAGTAAAGATATAAAAAAATCTTCGTTATATTTGTATATTTATACTTCTACTCGAGTATTATATGCCTCATCGGAATCATAATTACCAGTAAATATAATTTATATCCTGGTTGTACTTTCCTATATATATACACACACACAAACACACACATTTTACAATTAAACTAACCAAAATTATATACGAACAAACAGCATCATAAAACGGCTAGGAAAAAAAAAGAGGTTTTGTTTATATTTCCCTCCTCTTATTTCTTCAAGAGTAGATGAATAGTTCTTTCGGTACCGTAATATATTTATATAAACTATGTAATGGTCAAAGGACAAAACTTTCTATACTGAACATGAGAGTTAAACAGGTGAAATGCCTTTTTAATTCCCGTAACGGACATATAAACATGATATTAAAAAAAAATTTTTTTACAAAACTGGTTTAGAAAAACACTTCACCTGTTTACCTCTCACCTCGCTGACATAGACCTAATCCAGACATGTATATATATATTCCTCATATGTATTTGTTGATCGTTTTTTTTTATTTGTATATATATAGATGTTTTACCGTTATCATTAGCGAGTTGGCGAAATGACCAAAAAAAAAAAGCTGTGAGTTGTGCAGTATAAAAGGTCAATAACCCTATTTTCCTACCTACGAAGAACTATTCTGTGAAAAAAAAAAGACAAATGAACAAGAACTTTCACCTATAACTCAGATCTCAGCCTGTCTCATTCAAGTACACTTCTTTGACATTTCGGATAGTGTTGTACTAGCAATTTTGCCTCTATATATATTTATAATATAGACTCTAGGAGGTCGTGGGGTCACATTCCGGCAATGTAGTGGATACTTGGGATTCGAAAGTGAGTATAAGTTGGTGAAGAAATAGTAGGTAATCAGGATAGTTGGCAAGACAGAATTAAAGAAGACCCTTACTGTACTTTTTTTTTCTCACTTTCTTTTGGTACAGATGTATATATAAATATTGCAATAATGAACTAACTCACACTTATGACTTACTAATTTTTTCTACAAGATAAACTCCTTAGAAAACAAATGATAAAGTCTAAGCTTTATCTTCTTAAAAAAAAGAAGGAAAAGTTGTCTCTTTTCTCTTTTGTAAAGATGCGAAAACACATTACTGCCATTTGGTGCCGCAAATTGCTCTTATCATTTCGTCTTATTCGATCACTGGGAAGAGAGAGAGAGATAATTCTTTTCCGTAAATTTATTTATATATTTTACATTTCATAAATGAAATATATTTACTTAGCGCACTAACAATATGCGAAACACTCTACGTTTGCATACATTCCTAGTCAAAAAATTACTATGTTCTTGCACAATGGTTTATATTAATCTAACCAAATTAAAAAAAGAATAATGAGATTTACCGTGAACAAGAAAGAACAATAGGTTTTTCTTTTAGTTACTGTACCTTACTTTACCTTGAAGAAAAAAAGATTCATGAACGTGAATGGGTAAAAAGAATAAGTATTGTTTTACTATTTCCTGTGATAAACTCATATCTTCTTTA
>MU622250.1:95066-240035 GCA_025399235.1 Backusella circina FSU 941
TTTCTCATATTTATTATTTTTTTTTAAACACTTTCCTTTTCTTGCAAATTTGATATTCAAAAGCAAGTGAATACAACATGAGAATTGACACGAACAATATCTCAATAGTCAACAGCTGACAGAGAAAAACTTTTGTTTTTCAAAAACAAGTTACTACTAGTTACTTCAAGTAAGCAACCTCATTACAGCCCACTCTAATAATCGGTGATGACCACTTCTTTACTAAGTCATTGTCAACCATGTGGAAAAACAATACGGCCAGCAACTGACTTGTAACAGCAACTTATGTACGTTATATAATTCAAAAGTCGAATATTGTCTACTTAGTCTTTTTAATTTAGTTGAAGGTAAAAGACAAAAAAGACGCGCTTTTGAGTGAGGATATTATGATGGAGTGATAAAGGAAATCCCTTGACAGTTGAAACTGGCTCTTACATACGATACTGGAATCTTTATGTTTTACATGACAAGTACCAAGGTAAAATGAAGGTGTTTTGTTTTGACTTCCTTATTGACTTTTTATTTGTAGTAAATGTGCTGAACAACATATTAGAGTACAATGAAAAATACAAAGTATTTTTAAAGACACAAAAAGAATTAGGCTTAGAGATAATTGGATATGTCCGTAAATCATCCAGTGATAAACATGAAGAAAATAGGATAAAACTGTTAAGAAGGATGGTTGAAAAATTAAGAAGTTGGCCTCTGGTGGATAAAGTCTTTGTTTCAAAAACTTCCGCTGCTAATGAACCCTTGCAAAAACGAGATTTCAATGAGGATAATATAGAGGGAACAGATGGCTCTACAAAAGGTAATAGACATACATGCTGAAGATAACTTAATCAATACATTCTGCCTTTTAGATTTTATTGAGTTCTTGAATTCCACAAAAAAGGAAGTAATATTGGTTATCCTGGATTACGCAGGTTTAACAACAAACGTTGCAGATTTGAAAGAGTTTGTCAGGTAAATCGCAAATAAATATTAGATAAATAGACAGCTGATTGATCTATTATGTTAGCAAGCAAAGAAATATTACGAAAATTATAATTGATAGACTTCCTATCACATCTAAAGTAGAAATTTATAAAACAGAGGTGTTGCTTCAAGACCAAAACGCAGAACACGGCCGATCCAAAGATCCTTATGAAAATATAATATTATTCAATAAATTGCTTTATGAATACCCTCTTGAATTGATGCACTCCTTTTTCATGACAGCATAATCTGCAGTTTATCTTAACTCACAATGTGATAAAGCTTGATGTTTTTATAACTGTGAATAAAGATAACTTTTTTTGATAGTCAACTAGTCTGACCACATATTGAATTTTTATTTTATATATTGAGTATTCGTGTTTGATATCACAACCTTATATAATCAATTTCTTTATTTTCAAAGATAAATTGCAAAAAATAGAAAAATAAGAATTAAGAGCAATAAGTAGCTTGATTTAAGCCCTTTGTATTAAGGTGCTTGTTACACCCTTGTAGGTATTGCTGACTATATTTCACAGGACTTGTACGTGTGAAAGGAAAGCGGGTGCTTTAAAATCTGCATTTTGGATACAAGTACGGGAACTACAGGATCAGTTAAACAGCACACTTCGTGTTCATCACTTAATGCCTGAAACTTTTCTAAAGCTTGAATACTGTTTTCTTCATTGAACTCTAGTTGATAATAAATACAAAGTGCTTGATTGCGACTTATAAAAACCATGCTTTTTTTATGAAGAGAAAAAAAGAGTGAAGAAAATAACATATTTTTTACTTGACGTCATTGAGACTTTGATTGATTAATTAACAAAAAAAACCAAGGTGGTGACCACGGTGAAGACCACGGTAACAAAACTATTTATGCGACATATTTTTTTTTTTCTGAAAAGTACGACACAATTTTTCTGAATTGTGCGATACTTTTTTCAAAAAACATATGACACCGATTTTTTTATCTTTTAATGCTTGATCACTTTTTTTTTTTTTAGCAAATGTAATGACGTATGAAGCATGGCTATTTGGATGTAAAACATTTTCATCTTAAAAACTTTCGACTCTTTTTTCTTTTTGTTGACATTTATTTTTTTACAAAAAAAATGACGCTCTATTACACTATTGTGTTCGGGATATTAGCTTCAGAGGTAAACAAAATAATAATGATTTAGTATTCTATTTTCAATAACAAAAAAAAACAAGGTTATCCTGTTCTTTTTATTGGCGGTATAGTATATATATATATATAGTTTGTGAATCAATGGTATATGTAAAGAAACTGATATGACAGATAGCTTCCAATTCCTGCAAGATGGAAAAAACCTGTTTTTCGTTGGTTAGCCACATCACCCACAGTAAGTGTTTAGATTCAAATTGAAGAGCTTGATAGCTGATATATATACCAGGTTGCACATTTCCAATATATCATGAAAGTTGTTTTTGCGTAAGTTGTTTTTATTTTATTTTGCTTAACGGTATAGTGGTGGCTAATTTCCGTTTTTGTTTTCTTCCAGCTTTGTGTTCATCCTTTTCGTTGGTAAATACACATTTGCTTTTTTTTTTTTTAAAAAAAAAACATGGATTTCACTCAAAATAATTTGCTCTAGATTCCGTAAATACAATAAGAGCATATTACGACGTGTTGTCCACACAAGAAGATAGTGGTGTACCCATGGGCAATACAGATTTCCGTTCGGATGTGAGTCAGGCAGCAAAAAAGTTTTATGCTCAGAGAAACATGTAAGGGTTCTTCCGAGAAAATCATTGTTTTTGATTGGCTAAAATAAGCTCAAATGCTTTACACTTACTTTTTTTTTATAAAGGTATCTTACAGGCTTCACGCTATTATTGTTACTGTGAGTATTAATAAGAAAGGAAGCCCTCTCAACATAATTATATATATATATAATGTACTTGGTCTAATCCATCTGCATAGTATATTGAATAAACTGAAAAATATGAATCTGGATTATATTCAATTAGAGGATGAAGCCATCCAACTCCGAGGCCTTGTAAGTTGAAAACGAGACAAAACAAATATACCCAAATATAAACTTATTTGGATCATTATATGAGCTATTACTTTACGTACTAACATACTCTTTTATTTCCTAATATAGGTAACGGATGACCCTGAAGAAAAAAGAGCTAGCTTGGAGGCAGATACTGAACCTATAAGCGACACTGTAACTACACTTGAACCGGTTCAAAGATCGTCAGAAGAGAAAGAAAGTCGTCCTGTTGAGCTTCAAGAGGATATATTGATTAAAGACAAAGTGGAAAATGTCCCCCAGGCCCGTAATAGAAAACCCTTTGAAAGTGAAAAGTTAGAATAGCTATGTATTAATTATTAAGACTAAAAATAAATCTATGATTGCTAAATAATAAATGAAAAAAAAAAAATGGTGCAGCTACGTAATAATGTTATTTCATTAGATATTAGTGTGTGAATTTCAACGCTAAGAACGTCTTAGAAAAGAAGCCGATGAAAAAGAGAACTTTTTATTTTTATAAAACAGCTTCGGAAGATCAAACAAATTAGGTCTTTTTATATATTTATATTCTTGTTCAACGTTTAAATTATCCTTTTTTGGCTATTTTTTTAGTGCTTAGTAGAGAAGTAAAGTCCAATCACGACTTTTTTTTTTCTTTTGTTCTTTTTACTTAAACATATAAATACTTCTCGAGTTTTCATTTTTTATATATTTTTTTTTATTTTCTCTTTAAATTTTATTCCTTTTTTTTTAACATGCTTACTACTGAAAGATCTAACGAAGATTTTGAAGCACATCAAACCATCGAAAATCATATCAACAATAAGGACCATGGAGCATTAATGCGCGTAAGATATTTCTGCTTCTGCTATTATTATTATTATTGTTATTATTTTGCAAGTTGTATTGTTTCTCATAAAGTTGTGTATAGTCTTTGACCATGATTGTTGATGAAACAACACATCCTGAAGCAGTTATTGGAGGTTAGCAAAAAACAAGACAAAACAATAAACAATAAGTAAACAAAAAGACTATTTATAACGCTTTACGCTATAATAGCCAATGGTATCCATCAGCCATCTGCAAAAGCACCTAACCATTGGTTTCGCAGAAAGATTTCTGGCTGGACCCATAAGCACCTTGCCCCTGAGGGTTTTAAAGTTGCTGTGGAAAAAAAATATGGAAACTTTGTGGTGATTCGATCGGTAAAATGGCAAAAAAAAACTCCCCAAAAAGCATCTCAGCTAACACACAATTTTTTTTTTTAAAAAAAAATAGACCAACGAATATCATTATGAAGAAATGCCAATTTATACTCGTGTTGGTATGCACTTACTATTCAGCGGATACTATCAAGAGAAGGGTGAGTATTTTTATTAGAATCCGCGAGGGAGGGGATTTTAAAAATAGAAATGGGAGAGAGTATTTATACCTCATTATCATAGTGGTTGGTTCAAGTGTTATGCATTCACTCTTTTTAAAAGAGACATTACGTCAAGGAACTTATTTCACTCAGCCAGAATCTGTGAAACAAATTCCAAGCTTTGTACAACATTATTCTATTGATATGAGCGAATACGTTGTGCAAAACCTCAATGAATATGAAAACTTCAATCAATTTTTCACAAGAGCTATTCTGCCCGAGAAGAGACCTGTTCATGCTGTAGATGATATGGTTAGTTCGCATAGACTAATAATAATAAAAAATCTTTTACTAAATTAGTTTTTTTTTTTCTGCTAGAACGTTATTGTCTCGTCTGCAGATTGCCGTTTGAGTGTATTCTCATCTGTAGATAAAGCTACTAGTTTATGGTAAGAATAAATGAACATTCTATGATGATGTGTATGAGAAAAGAAAGTCAATTTGCTAATAAAGGTAACGCTCTTCTATCTAAAAATTTAGGATCAAAGGAAAGAATTTCACCATCCCTAATCTGTTACAGAACCAGGAATTAGCTGAAGAGTTGGAGGGTGGCTCAATTGCTGTTTTCCGATTGGCTCCTCAAGACTACCATCGTTTCCATATCCCTGCTGAAGGTCATATTACATCTATTTCATCCATCGATGGCACTTACTATACAGGTAAAGTAAAATGAAATGAAAATAGAAATAAGCTCGTTGACTGATTATTATAATTGTTGTTGTTTTTTTTAAAAAAAAAAGTGAATCCCTGTACTGTTAATGAAGAATTGGATGTGTTTACTGAAAACAAGCGAAGTGTCGCTAAAATCAATACTGATCATGGATTTAATTACGCCCTTGTATCCATTGGTGCACTTTTAGTTGGTTCAATTGTTTTGACTAACGCTAAAGAAGATACGCGCCTCAAGAAGGGAGAAGAAATGGGTTATTTCCAATATGGCGGCTCCACCGTCATTGCTGTTTTCCCCAAGGACACTGTTGAATGGGACCAAGACTTGTTAAATAACTCTAATCAAAGTTTAGAAACTTTGGTACAAGTAGGAGATCGTATTGGTGAATTTATCAAGAAGATCTAAAAAAAAAAAAGAACTCATTACATATTAATAAATGGAATGCATTTTGCTTTGGCTGATGTGTGTATCATTGGAGTGTCCTATTCCCCTTCTAGCATAGCAATTTGTGATTACAGTGCTTTCATACTTATTTGTCCTGTTTTTTATATTTATATTATAAGATACGTCACCTATTTTTCGAGTGAATATCCGAATTGCAAAACAAATGTTTTGAGAAAACCCTGTGTATATTAATCTTTGAGTTACTGAAAACAATTACATGTGCTAAGACCATTTTGTGTCACATATTTTGGATCGTTCCTGTTTACCACTGACCCTCTTACAAAAAAATAATACCTTCAGAAAAAAATTGTTAGTTTTAAAGCTATAATATGTTTTGTTTTTAATAATATAATAACCATTCAATGAAATTCAAGTTATAATTACAGTTCAAATAAAACAAACTACGAAAAAAAAAATACACATATATATATATAATTGCATGGAGTATAAACAAAGAGGAAAACAAACGAAGGAGATTGAGTGATATACATAATGGAAAGAGAACGGTTAATTGAAAACAGAAAGAGTAAAACAAGAAAGCATGAGAAATAAATAGATACAACGAAAGGATAACAATGGAGATCATCACGAAGTGCTTACTTTAGACGCATGCGTCTAGCAATTGTATACGACAAACCTCCTTCAACTAAGCACATTTGTGAGACATCGACATAGACGGGTGTTCTAAAGGACTTTGTTTGGATCCAATTGGACGCATTTTGAGACCAGAGATATTCAATATGCTGCTGCGCAAGTGGATCAAGTACAATCCAGGAACTGCCATTTGCATACACCCATTGAATTACTGTCATTATATATAATATATTTGGATATGAATTTATGTGTAAATATGTATATGTAGGTTATAAATATATAAAGATATTTGATAAGTTGATTCTTATTTGGGTTCTTCAATTTGCTGTTGAGAGGAGGATCAATTAGCTATGAAATAGACTTCTTTAATTTTATTCAAGAAAAAAAAAGATGATGCTGAAAAAAGATGCTACTTTTATACGCTATTCTGACAAACGTCTAAGCTTAACTTTAAGAGAAAATCTAAATATAACCGAGAGGCACCTACTTCTTCAAGAAAGAAAATGATGGCAGTTGACCAAAAACAGAAATTACATTTTCATTCCCGATTTTTTTTTATTTTTTATTTTCCTTTTCCGTAAAATTTATGCAACAACTGACACTGGGCGGGACTCCAGACGTGGTAACATAACTGGTTGATTTCAGAGTTGTGGCGCTGCAGTTGCCTATCCGCACAATCTTAGCCTCGTTGTTAAACTTCAGTATTAAAATTAAGTGCCACCGATTCTTTCTCTCTGAAAAAAAAACGGTAATAAAATAGTTGAAGTATAAACAAACGTGATGGCAATCGTTAATATGTTTTTGTTGTCATGTCAACTTTAACCCTAATTCTTATGTAGAAAGCACAACAGTTGGTATAGCTACCATTCTAAATACTCTTAATAGAAGGTGTAATTTCTATTATGTCTTTTAAATCTTCGAATTTAAATTAAAATTTACAATTAACTACATACCATCTTAATGATAAATCAAAACAAACAAAATAATACCAAATCAAGGATTTCCCAAAAGAGATTTTCCTCCAAGGCCATCATTAAAGGGAAAAGTACTTTTGTATTGGACTATATTGATAACAATCTCGCATTTCTAAAAAAAAACAAAAAAAAAAAACACCAGTAATTTTATTGGTATTCAATGTGTTTGTATATAATAAAGCACAATATGGAGTCTTTTTATGCGTCATTCATGTTTATCTCGACAAAATATATACTTGTGATTTTAATTCAATTCATTTTAATTATCATATTATTTTTTTCAACACTGTTCCCTTTGTTTTAATTATATTATCTGTAAATATATTTTGCTGCGCAAGTCAAATGATTGGGTCAATGATAGCAAGATTGAGGTAAATAAAGTCAAGTTATCCTTCACAGGGTGAACCAAAAGCTTCAAAATAAACCAACCCATCCAAATTGAAACATATATCCCAAAAAAAATACATAGTGCTTGTAATTGTTTATTAACTGGTAGAAGAGATGCTAGCACCTTTATGTGTTTATCCTTTATGAATATGAACCAGTATCTTCTCAAAATGATTTTGATGGTCTCCATACATTTCCCCACGAATGATCGAATTGTATAGGAGCACAAGCACTGGCTATTGGCCTGTTTCATTATGTTTTTTTTTCTTAGCTCTCAGTTTTATCGCGTGATACTGTTTCTTCTCACTTTTTTGATGTTGTTACCAATGGCATGTTTTTTTCCCATACCTGTCACTGTCATTGAGAAGGTGTTTGGGTATTTCAGAGACTGTTTTTTATTTTATATACATAATATACTGTTAGTGTGACAGTCTCCTTTGTAGTCATATAAATGATCTAATATGAAAAGATTAGCTAGTTTTTATTATTTATAAGAACCCAAACCATTTCTTGATCTGTCTGAATCCTACAATACCTTTCCCAAAGGAGTGGAAATTTATACTAACATTATATAATTTAAAGCATTTCCGCCCATACAATTCCGAAAATGCATTTTCCATGTGGCACATAAAACTGCCATTTGTTTTTCATAATCCCGGTTTTGTTTGTACCCTTGTGATCAACTTTAATAAATAAAAGGGTCTCCAGGTTGACATGCAAGAATGATTTTACTGTCATTTGATCTTATCTATTTCCTTTTTTCCAAATAAACATTTTAACTTTTACCCTTCCTTTATCTATTTGCTTCTGTCAGCTTTTTTTGCTTACATGATAACATGATGATTAAGAAGAAGGTACTTTTCAGATGTGATTTGTTACAATAGCTTTTATGTACACGTAAATAAAAACGGTGATGAGGAGTTAATTCAATATATCCATTAAGTGGCACCTTGCTATTTTACTTCAAATCTAAACATCAAAAAACATAAAGATGGTAGCTCTAGTTATAGAATAGTCATACTTTCATTGTTGATCACCACTTTTGATGGCTTTTTCAATTGATTTCAATTGATTTTAATTAACAATTTATAAGATAATTGAACTACCTTTGTGTACGTTATCTTATCACGATAATAAAACAGGAGTAAAAAGAATAAGCATATTGTATCTGTCAATCACACGTGAGTTCTTGCAAAAAGGGAAAAATATATACAAGAAAAGTATTAGTTTGTTTGTATAAACGTAGACATTTGTCATTGGATACTCCTCTCAATTAATTCATGTTGCATGGCTTTGGGATTAAATGTTTTAATATTTGCATTTATAACAACTCAAATATATAGATTATATGAAGTGATTTAGCTGGCAATAGAAAAGGCATGATAAAGAAACATATATAAAATAATAAAAAAAAGACGGATAATACATGGTGATAATAGAAAATAATTGATTGACTCTTCTCATTCCATCAAGTCATTCCTTCCTGAGAGCATTGCCACCTGAAGGTGCTAAATGAGATAGGACGCGCAGTTGAGGCGTTCGCATCTAATTCAATTGGAAACCAAGTTTAGGTTGACTGTCAGAGTTAACAGAGAGGAGGAAGACGACTGGGAATTTCTTTGAGAGTATCAGAATATGGTCAGCCAGATTTGATAGGTTTGACAGAGGACGATAAGCCTTCCTTCTCACACTGGCTGACAGGTTCAATTTTTAGCGGCATATTATTTTGATTTTTAGGACAACAAATGCGAAGATAACCTGTTAAAGAACAGTCCAACAACCCAAGGGAAAATGGATGGAGACAATCCAAGCGAAAATACCCTGGTAGTAGCTACATTGAATAGGGTTTATAATTCAAGTATTATAAACGCCAAATTCATCATATGAAGACAAAACATGAGTCGATGGAGGGGGCTCAATGGAAAAAGGTACCTGTAGACAACTTGATCATTACCACCAAACCAGCTATTACTCAAAATAATGCCACCTTTGAGGGCAATATCAAAAGATACAATCAGAAGCAAAAGATCGACTCTAAAATTCGATTTGTATGACGGGGTTCATGGGAACAAGGATGAAAACCCATAATGGATTGAACCATTGATCGGAATGCCTTGATATTTAGTGCATATTTATAGCAATTGCAGCTCCTTTTACCAAGTCAAAGCTCGTGACTTGATATTTTTTGAATTCGCAGTTTTAAGGTGAGTTCACTTTGACTTTTTCTTTTACATTCTCTTTTCCCTTTTGTAACACCTTACTTTTGTACATATCTTAATAGCTTTTTGACTGGTACATACTCTGTTAATATTGCTTTAAAGAGTCTCACTATTTTATATACTTATTTGTCTCTTTTTTTTATACTTTGCAAAACAATTAGCAAACCCATGCGTCATTGCATTTGTTAAGTTCCCAAAATAAACATTCTGCGTCCAGCTTATTTCGTTATAAAAATAAAGCAAGAGAAAAATGGTAAGTATATCAAAATTAAAGAAAGGAGAACAAGTATATTTAAAAGAAAGCGATAGAGTAAAATCCATCAAGATATGCGAATTACTTGTCAAAACGATAAAAGAAAGGGAGAGGTTGATCAATGGATAAACTGGAAGGTTAGACTGGTTGCTATTGATCATGGAAAGGAGGTTAAAGGAAAGTTATCGACCCTATTGGACCATGTTGAATATGTATTACACCCTACCTTTACTAATCCCAGAAGAGGTACTGTATTTGAGCCATGAACTTCACTTTGTATTGAATAACCAACGCTCTTCTTCATATAAAAACAGTGGCTACAACCGAACCTTATACGATACAGGAGAAAGGATGGGGAGAATTCGATATGAGGGTGATTCTTTTCTTTAAGAATGACCTCTACACACCAGAAAATATCTTTTTTGATTTACACTTTAATAGTCCCTCGTATAACGTTCTCCACAGAATAGAATTCGAAGATGCGCCACCTGAATTATCAAAATTAATTTTAACGACACATCCTTCGTCTGAATCCAGTCATAACAAGAAGCGGCTTTCAAGTCCAACTTCCTCGGCGAGTAGTTCAAAAAAATTAAAGCATAAAAAGACAACTAACGCCAAATATCCGGCGTCTTCTCCTACTTCCTCTTCGACCTCTACTACTTCTTTATCTCCTGTACTTTCAACATCACCCATTGTAAATAACAACAACGTAGCGGATAAGAAGCCAGCATTGACTGACGATGAAGAAGGTGTTGTAGATGATATATACAATCAAGAGGATTTAAAGTCTGCCAGTCCAATCCATTCTGGTGTTTTGGATGAAGGGGTAAAAGAGGCTTGGAATATACCAGAGGTTTGTAGTGCACGTATATGTAATGTAATGTGTAGGGGTCTAAAGTCTGTGATCATATGTAGACATTGGATATATTTGAATTGGCCCGGAGACTTAGTAATATGACAGCGGAGCAGACTCAAGAGGTGGAAGATCTGATACGAGAACGCAGAAAGGCTGATATGATTGTTGAAGAAAATGAAGGTAAAGAAATGAGATTATATGAATAGAAAGACCTTTTCTAATTCTCATGTTTGCACATAATTAGACGAATTTATAGTTGATCTTTATTCGTTAGGACCTGATTTATTAAATTCACTTTGGGAATATACCGAAAATAATCTATCGCCTCACCCTCCTTCTGTGTCATCTCCTCTTGCTTTACTACAAGCACATGGTATGCTTGACTAGTAAGAAGGTATCGGCACTATGTATTGTTTCAGTTCGAGAATAATACCCATCTCGCCGCAGCTGTTTAACAAAAATTAGGGTGTTAAAACTTAATTATTTATGTAATTTATTATTTCCTCTTCCCAATGATTGTATTTGATTTATTTTCAATAAAGTGTTGTACAACATTTTGAGAAGTATCTTAATGAAAAGAAGAGAAGACTGTTCTATGATACGAGTTTTAACTGGGAGCTAAAGTTATAAGAACAACTAAGACTACTACTCTAGTTTGGGGCAAAGTCATGCTTCGTGATATGCTTTATATCTATTTATTAAAAAAGCTTCTATATGAAAACAATGGAAATATAATTTATTTACAATCCAACACGGAATAAAACTTGTTTGCCCTTTCTCCCCTTCTTCTTTTTACTTGAACTGGCATCTGATAATTCAGAATCAGTTGGATTTGCTGATGAAGGTTCGCTCCAGGCATTTGTTGTATTCTTCTTCAATAAATTATTTATTTCGCTTCTTCTAGAAGCATTTGCAGTCGGTAAAGCGGGGAAGAGTTGCTGAAGGTCTGCTTCCGAGTTGTTTCTTGTATTACCGGTACTCCATGGTGTCTTTGATTGTAATGGTGCAAAGGCTGTGGAAGATGAGGAGGAACCACCAGCATCAATAGCTGCAGATTCAACCTTGTCCCATACTCCGGGTTTCTTTCTTTGTTGAATTTGCTTTCTAGTATTGATGACTTGAACTGATGGTGTAGCTTCATCCGACTAAAAACACACACACACACACACACACACAAGCATACAAGCATACAAGATATTAAAGATGAGTTTAAATAGAAACAAAGAGGAATATATATACAAACACTTACAGAATTCTTTTTACGGTTCCAGGTACGAACCATCTCAGTTTTTAAGGCACGATTTTCCACAAGATTCTTAGTGTTTTCCAACACTTTTGCGGTAAATTCGGCGTTTTTATCACACAAATCATACACTTGGTTAACAAAATCCTCGGTGTTTGTACTCAAACTAGTAAACGAAGTGGTCAACTGACGGAACTTTACCAGTTTATCAAAGTTCTTAAAGAGATCAGAGATACGATCTAATGCTGCAGCATTTCTGGAACCAGCCCCTGACTGACTCTCCTCTATAGTTGTAGGTGATGATCTTCCACTCTCTTCGCCTAATGTTGGCCAATCCTCTTTTCTCTGTGAGGCAGATTGGATCTGAGGTAAAGCAGATGCAATACCACCAATAGTTGGGAAGTCTTCCGCAGTCATAGTATAGACTTGCTGTGGTTGCTGTCGCTGTCTTTGAGAGCCAGAGGAACCCGAGTAATTGATATTGATGTCAACACGACGCAATTCCGCTTGCTTGGCACGCTGTTGGCGTGAAAGAAGGCCACTTCCGTGTTCTTCTACTTCATGTGCTTTCAAGTCAATATCAGTTTCAAAGACGATGAATCTACTATCAAGACACTCTTTGTATATGCACAGATGGTGCTCCTTTTTAAAATGTTTTTCCTATCCCAAGCTAGTTATTAGCCTATTCTCTCTTTATATAAATAAATGTACTGTACTTACCAAACTAGAATAATCTGCATAATATGCGTTCTTTACTCCATTCCGGACACAAATAAAGCATTGTTCATGCTTATCTCTACAATGAGCGAAAAGCTCATCAGCGCCATAAAATCTAGTTCTACAAAAATTGCATTCTGGGTGTCCACTAAAACCAGTCTCATCGTCCTTATTAAAGCTTGCATCACCCTCACGATGATGTTTTTGAAGTTGAGCATTCGTATACAAAGTATGCTCATGCGAGAATATTTTCTTATTTCGAAGGCAAAGGTCACTATAGATAGATATAATTAATATCCATAAAAATGATCACTCACCCCCCCCCCCCCTCTCTCTTTAATTACCATAATTGACGCTGATGAGCTTGCTTAGCATGAGCCTTTAATTCCTTCATGTTGGATAACGTTTCTTCACATGCAGGACAATTCCACTCCAAAGTATGGTTTGTATCCTTAAACATCTTTTCCGTTTGAAAACGAATACCGTATTGCTTATTGTAAAAAGGTGTATCATCTCTTTTATAGTCTTCAAAAGGTTTACTATCGCTTTTTGTGAATACGACGGTCTTGGCTTCTTCCTACATATACAAATAGACAGAATTGAGAACCCGTAATTCTTAATTATAATTTCTTATATATAAACCGATTACTAATATATCAATAAAACGTACCTTACAATAAGCACAGTTCTTAGTTTTATAAAGTACACGAAGACGCAATGTACACATGTGACAAGTGCGATGATTACATGGAGCAACAGAATAGTAATCAACTGGCTCGGTACAAATAAAACATGCCTCACCCTCTTCTCCGTCAGATTCACTTTCTTCAGGTGTTTCTTCTTCTTCTTCTTCCTTCTGGGTATCCTTATCAGCTTTTTGTGTCTTTTCATTGGCACGCGGCTTATTGTTTCTACGGTAACGATGTCTACGATTAGGCTTCTTGGTAGATTCACTACTAGAAGCCAATGGTTTATTATTAGCGGCAGCAGCAGCAGTACTATCAACCATTATTCTATAAAGATTTATAATAAAAGTTTAAAACAAGAGTAAAAAGGTGTCCTTTTTATTTTTTTTTAAAAAACAAATATTAAGAATAATATATATAAAGTAAATAAATTAAATGTCAGTTTACCGCAGTAGATTGTTTCTTATTGGCCAAGCAAATCACCCTTCAAACAGCTGAATCATATGATTTGACAATAAACAGTTACAGAGAGAGTGTTTCAACTTTTTTTCTTTATTTTGTGAATGTGAAAGATGTAACAAAAGCTACTCTCCCTTTCTCTTTGCTTTTATTTTGACTTTTTTCTTATTCTCCTCATCAAAAAATGAATACAAACCAACGCTATGAATCCGGTATGTAAAATGATATAAAACTATTATTCATCAAAATAACATTTACTCCATTTCATACATAGACGATGACTCTAAGAGCACTGGCGGAGACTCTGGATTTAGCGTAGGCGAAGATGATCAAAAGTGTAAAACAGAAAAACCCTGTAATTTCGTATCTCGTATTGCTTCCTTTCCTATTGTTCATGATAGCATCTCTGGTTGTCAGAATGTTGTTCGACAACATGTTGTTGGTCAAAAAGCACTCGACTATGCTGAAGCTACCTTTTCAAGTATTTCTCAATCGTCTTACCTCTCTACTGATTTGATATCACGTGTGAATACATTTGGAAACAGGTCTCTCGATATCGTCGAGAAACAGTTCCCAATCTTGTCTGCTCCAACAGATCAAATCATTCAGCCTTTTACTAATGTAAAGGCACGTATTGGATTTGCTGTCTCCCAACTGAAGGAGAAGGAACAGGCTGTTGTCAATCCTCGTTTGGAATATGTGGCTGATCAGCTAGAGTGTCTATTGGATCAATATTTACCCTCTCATGAAGAGCAAGTAGAAGAAGAGGAGAAACTTGTTGGTGCCCAGCGTCTTTACTCTCTTGCAAACAAACTCTCTGCTCGTATGTCCCAAAAGGTTGTTCAAACTACCAAGACTACTGAGGAAGAAGAGAGGCAAGTCAAGGAAATGCTTCGTACCTGGATTATGGAACAATCGTCTTCTATAAGCCAACAGCAATGGCCAGTTTTGAAAGAGCAGCTTAGAAACAGGGTTGTTACTCCTATTCAAACCATGTATCAATTTACTCAGTTTGAAATGGATAGATTCAAACAAGAATTTACTAAACCTGATCTGACTCACATGGATCGCGCAAGAAATATCTTGCAGTTGTCTCAAGATGACTTTTTTATACCTATTCTACAAAAGTGTCATATTTGTTAAGAAATGAAGTAATAATAATAATAAAATTTTTTACCCTTACTGAACACCTATTTATTCTTAGGACAATTTATCATAAAATAATGGGCATCTACATATCGAGAAAAACGCTCTTGTTCTACATAAATCATATTTGAATAAAACATATGAATATGCTGAATAGTTTCATACAGAAAATGTAAATAAAGTTATGACCCAAGATTTGTTTGATACTTGCTAAAAATACATAAACCTGGAAGAAGAAAAGGCGATAAATATGCTCTATGGTCATATCACTTTTGCTTTCATAGTGCCATTGTATTAAAACTGCATCTCTCACTATGAAAGTTCATGACATAAACAAGTTTTATTATAGATGGAACTCTTTGTTTAGTTATATTCCTGTGATTAGAGTGTTTGTTTGGAGATGTTTGAAAACATAATTTTATTGAATAAACTAGTTTATTGCAGGCATGCTACTCAATCAATGTCTTGCTTCAAATAACTGGTTTTAAATGTACTGATCTAACCTGTCATGAGCACAAATCTTTGATAAAATACGTGTATATTGTTATAATATCATAGTTTGAGAATGATCTTTATAATATTTAGGATGTAGTCTCATGGACATGTAAAATAACACGTGAAAAATGAAAAAGGCGTTTTTTTTTTTTCATTTTATAAACTTTCTAAGCTAAAGCTGCATTCAAAATAGTTTAATACTTCACCTATTGATATAAGTATATATATAATCTAGTATGTTTATACGGATAAATGTACATTGAACCTAAAAGAATACTTTAACCAGTTTGAATAAACTCTTTGGATAAATAAATCAATAAATAAAATGATTGCTACTTGTAAATATATATATATATATATAATTCTTGTAATAACTTGTTGCAATAACTTTGAATAATACCAATATGATAAAGCCTTTTAATCACCTCAAAAAAATGGCAGAGTAATCTCCAAGTAGAAAAACCAATTTGATACTTAGCATTACCAAGCTTTTTGCCTAGAGTTAGCAATACAAACACGTTAAACAAAACAAGCATTTTATCATAATACAAAGAGATACAGAAATCAGTATTCTCTAGATATATTCTGCAGCGTAGATCTCAATATTACAAGATTTTAAGATAAATAAGGTTGGTTTGAACTTACCAAATTCGGGATATCGCTTCACTTTATCCAGGAACATCTTAAAGAGAATAGCAATGTAAAATACTCCTTTTATTTTAATGAAAGAGAGTAAAACAAGAAGGACGAATAGCAATGAATCGTGACAATTGATCTAAATGCTATTTTGAATAATGATAAATGATGGTTTATGCAATTATTCTTCACTAAAAAAAAGGCAATCATAAAAAAAATGGGCTACGTCACTAGCGTTGTTGTAATTTTTTTTTAACAAGACTTTTTTTTTTTTTCTTTCTGTCATTCTTCTTCTTCTTCGTACACATTATAATAAAAAAGGTATTTGTAGGAAGACAAGAGTTTTTATTTTAAAATAGATGATCTAACATCTTTTAAAAAGGGCAAATCATGTCAAAGAAATCCGCCGAAAACACCTTATTAAGCAAAGCATTATTTGAGCAGGGCTATTCAGCATTGGCTACTTTAAATAGCGCCAATGAAGTTTTAGAAAAGTTTAGCGTTAAAGAAGATTCTGTATCAAAAGCTTTAGCCATGATGATTCGTACACATTCTAAGCTTCAAGGAACTCCTGAAGCACAAACTTGGAATATCGAAAACTTTTCAAAGGCTATTTTACAAAACGTAAATCAACTTTTTCTTTTTAAAGAAATATACTCATATATTCCTTTTTTTTTCTTCTTTATATAGAACGGCGAGTTAAAATGGGAGTTAATTCTATCCAAATTAGATCAAGCAGACTTTATGTTATATGATGCTACTGGACTCAAGATGCTCATTTTATTTTGGAGTTGTAACAAGGTAAATTTCAAAGCTAAAAAAAATCAAAATAAATTTTAGAAGAGAGCGTCAAATATTCACGTTTCAAATGTTGTCAGGATGATCCTTTTCCTGTACAAATCTTTCTTCAACCCTGGATGCATGTTCGTGGTCAGTTAAGTGTGCTCTATCAAATGGTCAATGCTCCTCCTGAAGTATTAGATATGAACCAATCTGCTACAAAACGAGTGATACCAGAAGATCTTATTCCTACCCTTCTTGTCAGTATGCGTCAAGCTGCTACGCAGCTTGCTTCACAGCAACTAAATTGCTTAGATTTATTAGAAGCGATTATGGATTTAGCTGGTACCGTAGCCTCTGATGATGTTAGAATATTAATGGATAGACTAGCAATTCAATCACCAGAACTGCTGTTTATTGGTTTGGCCAAGATTCAGGTATTTGGAGAGAGAAAGAGTGAGAGAGAGAGAAGTGCTAAACAAAATATACAAATGTAGCCTATTAAGAATGAATTGCATCGTACTTTACTTCCTAATCTTCTCAATATGTTCTTAATTGGGCATGCAAATTCACCACTTGTACTTCGACTTCTTTGGCACATTCAACCCAATCTGTTATTGGAAGGATTTTTCGAAATGTATCGAAAAGATCCTACGACTGTGTCACGTATATTAGATATTGCTCAGGAAGCAAAAGTAAATGATCTCATGTTTTACATTATCAGATATTAATATATATATATATACATGTAATAGATTGTCGTTCAAATTTTAAAAGCAGACGTTCCGTTTTTCACTTTAGATCTTGCATCTTTAGCCGCTCGAAGACAGAATCTCAACTTGGAAAAATGGCTGATGGAAAGATTAGTTAAGGATGGCTTTGTGTTTTTTGGCGCTTGCATTGATTTCCTTGAAAAGAAATGTGCAATCGAAATGGCGCGTCAATCAGGTGCCAATGTCATTCCTACTCTTCAGTTGTCAATGGAGGTTATAAAGATATTTTTTAGAGTATTATCAGATAGGTAAGTGTTAGGTCTAAAGGAGGTTTATCTCTTGGGGAATTGACTTTTTTTGGGTTGAAATGAAATAGACCTCTGCCACCAGCCGAAACTGCGAAATTGACAAAATTGAGTCAGTTGTACACTCAGTTGTATCCCCAGTTGAATGAAAAAGGATCATTAGAAAACAAGCCTGCAGGAGTAGAACCCGCTGAAAACGAGCGAAATTATTCGGAAGAAGTAGAGGAAATGGTGCGCTTGTACTTTGAGAGATTGTATACTAAGGATATTAGTGCCAGTCGTTTCGCCTCTGTTTTGAAGGCTTGTCGCACCTCGAACGATCAACGTCAGGTCAATTTCTTTGCTTGTACGACTCATACCCTAGTAAGTTTGTTAATGTTAAACTCGAACGAAACAAACATGGCTAATGTCTCTCGGGTATCCTGTATTTTTTTTTCTTCTAGTTGGACGAAGCTCGTTTCTTCAACCAATATCCCGAGAATGAATTGATGGCTACAGGTGAATTGTTGGGTCTCTTAATTGATCAGCATTTGATATCTTATGCCCAGCTACGCGTTACTTTAAAGTTGATTTTGGATGCTCTTAAATATCCTGTCAATTCCAAAATGTTCAATTTTGGTATTCAAGCTCTGGCTCAATTTCGTGATCGTTTGTCTGAATGGCCTCAGTACACCTTGCTCTTGTCCAAAATTGAGGGATTGCGTAGCTTCCCCAGCATTGTGGAAAGCATTGCTACCACTTTGAAGCAGTTGGCCCAAAAGGACCCTGAAGGTCGTATGATGGCATCTCCGAAAATGGATAATACCGAAGTTCATGAGCATGAAGCTCCTAATGTCACGACATTATTGCAAAGCACTTCCAAGCCAACTTTTGAGAATCCACCTGAAAAGGTTCAGGAACGCGTTTCATTCTTGATCAATAATCTTTCGGCAAACAACTTGAAGAGTAAGTCTACTGAATTGAAACAATTGCTTCAAAAGTCTACATGGGGATGGTTTAGTCATTATTTGGTTGTACGTCGTGTGAGTATTGAACCCAACAATCACGAGTTATACTCGACTTTACTCGATGAATTGGAAATGGCTACTTTGACGGATACTGTTATTGAAGAAACTTATGTCAATATCAACCTACTTCTTCAGTCGGAAAGCATTGTTGACTCTTCTTCGGATAGAAATCTTCTCAAGAATCTTGGTTCGTGGTTAGGTATATTAACTATTGCCAAGAACCGTCCTATTCGTCATAAGGACTTGTCGATCAAGGATCTCTTACTTGCTGCTTATGATCAGAACAGGTTGCTTGTTGCTATTCCACTTGTATGTAAAATCTTGCAACATGCAAGCAACAGTAAGATTTTCAAGCTCCCAAATCCTTGGTTGATGGGTAGTCTCAAGTTTCTCGCCGAGCTGTACTGGACAGAAGGACTAAAGCTGAACCTCAAGTTTGAGATTGAAATCTTGTACAAGACGTTAGACTTGGACTTGAACGAGATTGAACCAACATCTTTGCTTGAAAACCGTGGTCCACCTGGTATTGCTCGATCCCCAGCTCCTCCTCCACCTGATACTACCAATGCAGCTACTGGTCCAGCCATCAGTGAAACTGGTGGTGCTGCTGATATTGCAGCTGCGGCCGCTGCCGCTGCCATGACCTCGCCTATCAAGCAGTTTACCGAAGATATCGCAACACCTGCTGGTCCTCCCCCCATGACCTCTATTGCAACCCCTCCAGGCGTTGGTGCACTTCAACCCGAAAACCGCCCCGATATTGATGTTACACCCATTCTCAACAAGCTCCAGGTCAATCCTGCCATTGCTCAGTTGATGGGTCAACATCCAATTATTAAATCCACAGTGTATGCAGGCGTTTCCGAGGCTTTCCAAGAAGTAGTTCCTTCAATCATCGTTACTTCAGCTAATATTGCTGCCATTTCCACCAAGGAAATGATTTTGAAGGATTTTGCTACTGAACCCGACGAAACACGTGTTCAGCGAGCTGCACATGCCATGGTTCAGCCTTTGGCAAGTAGCCTCGCGGTAGTCACTTGCAAGGAGCCACTTTGTAACGCCATCATGTCTCTGATTCGTTCTAATCTCACTCAGAATGGTCTTCCTGAACAATTGGCTGATGAAATTGCTTCCACTATTGCGACTGAAAACATCAAGCTCCTCTGCGTCTATATTGACCAGCTCACACAAGCCAGAGCATTAGAAGATGTAGATCGTAACTTGGCACCCGCCTATGCTAGTCGTGCCAACTACCGTAAGCAACACCAGCGCGGAGGCGCACCTTTCTTTGATATGCTGAGCTTGAACGGAGCTCCTCATACTGTGCAACTCCCCGAGGCATTGAGACCTAGCCATGGTATTAGCGCTGAGCAATTCCGTTTGTATGAAGGCTTTGACCAAAGAACGTACATGCAACAGGCATCCCCTATGGGTGGCTATCATCCTGAGGCTGTAGGTCCTCCACCACCTTTTGTTGGAAATGAGCCACCTAACAACAACAACAACAATATTAATTCTCCAGCTATCCCCAACAATGCCAACGGCGGAGGTTCTGGTAATATGTGGAGTGCCAAGTTGGAGCAAATGCTACTTGAATTGGATCGTCTTGTTCGTCAATCAGGTATCCATTCCATCTCTCAGCTTCCTCCCACCCACGATATCTGTCTCTTGATTCGACAAATTCCTTTGCTTATCTCTCAAAGTCCATCGCCTGGTCAGACTATGCTTGCGTTTGTAGAAAAAGTGGTATTTATGCTTTATCAAAGTAGCTCTCCTTTTGCTCTTGAAGTGTACACTATGTTCCTTCAGTCCTTGTTTGAAATTTCGGGTGAAGCAATGAAGGAAACCTTGTCTTGGTTGATCTATGCTGATGATGAGGTAAGCATATACCAACACATAGCTATATGCATATATGCATATATATATAATCTCTAACAACTTGTCCATTTCATTTAAATAGCGTAAATACAATCCTGCTGCAGTATCCATGTTTATTCGTTATGATCTGTTGCCAATGGAAGAGTATGACACTCAACTTGCAAAGTTGATCCATGCAAAAGCAGATGGTGTCATTGAATTTGCAGCTAATCTGATGCGTATATGTTTACTCTCTCAGACACCTATCAGCTTCTTGGAAGATCATATTTTGACTATCTCTGCTCTTTACAAACTTGAGAAGAATGATGAAGCACCTCCTAGGTAAGTGTATACTATTATTATCATGATTTGTGTATATTGATTTTATTAATCAAATTGTATTCATGCTTAGTGTAAGTACCTTTATTCATGATCTCAAAATCATTATCGAGAAGCCCTATGAATCCATTCAACATGGTTTGAACTGTCTTGAACTTCGTATGCTTCTTGCAGAATGGGTGCGTCTATGTCAACATCCTATGGCAACTGAAGCCCTCTTCCACTCTCTTTCTCAAAAGGTAATGGAAGTAACTGAAACTGATGATGGCAGATACTTCTTCTTCCGCTTATGTACTGAGAATTGCGTAAATCACTATCTTTCCTTCCGCTCTGTGAGCTCAGTTCACCATCGTCGCATGATCCACATGATAGATTCTTTTACAAAGCTAATTTCTGCCATGGTATTGGAGGAGGCCTCTGATAAGAATAAGATTAGGCTTTTGAATGATGCTTTATCTGTTATGATTCTTGTACTCTCTTATCATCATGAAAACAGAGGGGTCGAGTTTAACCAAAAGCCTTTCTTGAGATTGTTTGCTTCCCTATTCAATGAAATTAGCAAGATTCGCACCAATACTATCGATACTAGTGCACTTATCACCTTTAGTGATGCACTTTATACTTTGCAACCCATCAATTTTCCTGGCTTTGCCTTTTCCTGGCTCCAACTTATCTCTTGTCGCTCCTTCTTGCCCCAGCTCTTGGTTGCCAATGAAAACAATGGCTGGATGATGTGCCAAAAGCTCATCCATGCACTCTTAAAATTCCTTAGTCCTCTTCTCAACAATCAAGAATTGCCCCGAGCTACTAAGATGTTCTACCGAGGAACACTCCGTGTCCTTGTTGTGCTTTTACATGATTTCCCTGAATTTCTTTGCAACAACTACATCATCTTTGCACAAGCTATTCCTCACTCTTGTGTCCAGCTCCGTAACTTGATTTTAAGTGCCTTCCCTCGTGTAATGCATCTACCTGATCCATTCACCCCCGATCTTATACTTGAGTTGCTTCCCGAGTCTGCTGAAGAACCTGTATTTGACCAGAGCTACGCCAGCATTCTTGAAAAGGATGGCTTCAAGGACGCTATTGATCGCTTTGTTGAAACAAAGGACACTTCCTTTTATGAGACATTGGAAAAACACGTTACAAGCAATCGCTCCGAGATACTATGCGCCTTTGTGCTCTATATTGGTGCCAAATCAACACTCATCAAACCCTTGGACGAAAATCCTGCCATTCTCTGTTATAACCACCTCTTGTCCAAGATGGAGTCTGAGAGTCGCTACACTCTTTTGAGCGCCATTGCTGATCATTTGCGTTATCCTAATAGCCATACATGCTTTTTCAGTGCTACCTTTTTACATCTCTTTGCTAAGCAATCTGAACTTGTCAAAGAACAAATTACAAGGTAATGGATAAGTTTTTTTTTTTTTTTTTCTATTTGACTAACTATCATTTCATTTTTTTATATAAAATATATAGAGTTCTTTTGGAGCGCCTCATCGTCAACAGACCTCACCCTTGGGGTTTACTCGCTTCTTTTATTGAATTGATTAAGAATCCTAACTTCTGGAAACATGACTTCATTCGTTGTTCACCTGATATTGAACGTTTGTTTGACAATGTATCAAGGTAACGAACCATTTATTTCATATAAATATTTTAAAGATAACATGATGAATTGACTCTTTTAATATAGATCCATCAAACATACTGAGAGAGTGTATGAATTGCTCGTTTCAAAATAAGCTGCTTTACAAATATATATAAATACATCAACAAATACGTATAAATTAATAATATAGTTACCTGATCAAAATAAAAACGCCAAGTTTTGTATAATAACTCTTTACAGGTCTAAGTTTATTTGCATTTATTTCAGGTGCTGTGCCTGTTCTTTTTTTGTATAATGTTCCATGGTGGAAAAAATGAAAAGACTTTCCGAATTCACCATTTGCATAATATGATTAAAATGGATTATTTCCCTACGAAATTGATTTTTACGGTTGTTTTTACAAGAGTGAAAAAAAAAAAAAAGGATACCAATGATTTATTTCAAAATGTATGTAAAAAAAAAAATATGATCGAATTTTTGATGAGAAAAACGGTATTTTACAAAGATAAAAATGAAACTATAATACAAAGAATAAACAGCAAACTAAGAAGGGGGGGGGTAACATGATCATGTCAAATTATTCATTTTTTTTTTTCTGGGGGGAGAGGAGAAATAGGTCTTATGCCCATTTACCAAGCAAAGACATTAAACCAGCACCACAATACATTGAGATGAAGCAGACAAATTTTCGGATAAAAGGAGAATTACGGAAATCAGGATTTTGGTTGATTTCCTGACTCATAAGTGAGATATAAGCATTGTAAAGTAAGATACCAGCAGAAAGTGAATCGAGGATAGCACTTGCAAGAATAGAAGAAGACGAATTGGCATTGAAGGATGAATGAATACCAATACCGATAGCAACGCCAATTGGTGTCATTATCATAAATATGGAACCCATTAAAGCGGGTTTACGCCAACCAGCAATGTTCATATCGTTAATTCGAGTACCTAAAGCAACACCTTCAAAGAACTATAAAGAAAGAAAGAAAGAAAAAAAGGACATGTTAATTTAACTGCTCGCAGAAGAGAAAATCAGGACAAAGACAAGGTCCCAATAAAAATATACCTGATGGAATACAAGGGCAATGAGTAATGTGATAAACTCGTCATTTCCGGTATTTGCAAGTGTAATACCGACAATAATTGAATGCATAACGATACCCAATTCCAAAATGAGTGTTCCGATATGTTGAAAAGCTTCAGCATCCTCAAATAAACCCGCACTATGTACATGTCCTTCGTGACAGCGCTCGACTGGCGAATTTCTAGCTGTAATATCGGTTGATTCAGAATCAAGTGAACTATCGCTACGTTGTTTTTCGATATCCAAAGAGATATTTTGTTCGCTGTTTCTTTTATGAATACGTTCGATGTTTGAAACAGCAGCTAGTTCTAATAATTGAAGTGCGAATGATGAAATCATGCAAAATACACCGCCAAATGCTCCATATGTTTGCCATCCAGCGCTGAGACATGGACTATCGAAATTTTCCAATGCCTCCGGGAGCATATGGACGAATGCAGTTGCTAAAATAACACCGGTACCAACTGTATATAAAAACAAATATGAATAAAAAAAAGGAATAAATATTTGTAATATTGCTTCTTGTCACGTACAGAATTTGCCCATTGTCAGCAACCATTCTCTAATGCTGCCCTTTCCATAAGGAGAGATTCTATGCATAATGATTGGAGTAAACACGCCTATATAAAGTAAAAGGGAAAAAAAAAAAATTAAAATGCAAATTTCAATGATTTCATTTTCAATTACCTAAGGCACTGGTAACTAAAATAATGAAAAGAGAGCCAACTCTCATTGGCATGTTATAGTCAAGGATTTCTTCAGCCGCGCATTCATTTGCTTCAGGTGCTATCAGAATAGATATTTATAATTCAATGAGAATGTTGTGCGATGTATAACTTGTCAAAATATGATCCCATACCTGCTGCCTCTTGTGCTTTTGTAAAAGAAAATAGACATATAGTGAGGAATATGATTAAATATGATGATGACATGATGATAAATGTAAGTAAGTTTATAATATACACATAAAAAAAACACAGCTGAAAGAAAAAAAAAAAAAAAAAAAAGGAAAAAAAAAAAAAAAAAAAGGAAGATAATTATTCCAGTAGTATTTATATAATTTCGTTTTAGGACTTTGGGAGAAAAGGTGGTGTACAAAATGAGTACCTCATAGGTTGTTTGTTTCGTTTCGGATATTTAAACTGGCAAATCAAATTAAAAAATTTCTACTCACCAGTCCAAAAATTTCTAAGATCAAGTCACAATCAATATCTTTACCCATCTTCTACTGCCAAAACCCCTTATGTAAAAATAAAAAACTCAGATTTTGTTCAATTTGTATTTTTTTCTTCAAACAAAAGACATTCGTGAAAGATGTATTTTTGTTTATTGAAGAAGTTTAATGTCATATTACCACGTCTACATGTGTAATTATTGCGTCCTCTTTATTTATTACCAGCTTTTGAGTATTCAATGTGCAACAAAAGGAAAATATTATTGATGGACCTCCATTTCATTTCTAAGGAAAATAAAAAACGTTTATTTTCCTTGAATGAATGATTGACCTGATTTAATTTATAAATCTATATCAAAAGATCAACGCTCTTATCGAACGATAACGCAAGTTGGCCAATAAAATAATTCGAAAATGAAGAAAAATGTTAAACACTTTGTATTCATATCCCGTTTAGAACATGCTGATCTCAAGTTTCGAAACATTTTTAAAAATAAGAAATTCAGGGACTTTTCGATACCAATTTTTGTGTGTGGCATAGATTTTGTGTAACATTGGTTCTGCATTATCCCTAGTCAATTTAAGGTTATTTTTTATTTTTTTAGTAAAAACACACACACACACGCTTTTCGAGTCATACAGAAGAAATTTTACATATCAACAATAAATAGAATGACAGTTATATTTTATAAACTCTATTAAATGATGAAACAAGGGATCATGTATCAAAAATACGCCTGACTCGTTTTTTCTTTTTGTTATTATAAAGCGAAAATAAAGTAATTCTTACTCTATTTTTTTTTCATTATCTCTGCGCATCTGTTGCAAGAACACCATTCTTATTGTTCTTTTTGTGAAAGTATGTGTTTTGTTTATTTTTACCTTTTTGGATGGATCACCAAAACAAGAAAAAACTCACTTTTTTTTTATATTTTGTAAAAGGGATTTGACAGTAACAAACTTAAATTTTAGGTGGTTAAAATTCAGATGGTTACTCTTTCAGTACATTTTTACACAAGCATTTAACACTTTGCGTATACCATTGTACTCATCATCGTTGTTTTACCTTCACACATGTATCAGAAACTACAATAATAAAATAGCTATTGGATAACTTGAATATATATCTTAACATTTCATAAATGTAGAATTATATTTTTTTTCTGCTTTTCTTTTAAAAAAAATTATATACGAAGCCGAACACCTTTACATATCCATGGTTCCATTTTTAATGCGAAATAGATGACCATTAACAACAAAATTCATAATGATGCTGATTCATTTCCTGTTTGTAGTAAAATAGAGTGGAAAATAAACCGAAGGAATGCGAAGCATTTCGCTGACAGCTTTCTTGTGTTTTGATCATGAGGTAAGAGTAGGTCACTCAAATGGATGAGCCGATAAACAAATGTAACATTCGGAAAATTCATGGAAAGCAGATGGATTTGGTCAAGGGATCAGAAAATACTACTTTTGACTATCAAACAGTTACATTACTTCAAGTATCAAATTGTGATCGTACAGATCCAACTTGCATTTCATTTTCAAATTTATAAGTGTATACACTAAATACCATGCAAAACGAGATAACTAATTTATGCCAGAAAAATTATATCCATTTTTTTTTTTTACAACGTTTTCTAAACTACAAGAAGAATATTGAAACTCAAGGTAGAGGTATATTGAACTAGCCTCCAAAATCGTACCCTTACTTCCTCATAACAGGAACACCGTCTCTACGCTAAGTAGTATTTAATAATAAACATATACTCGTCGACAACATATCATTCTTGATTCCTAAAGATTAATCAAATGTGTTTATCTGTACACTTTAACCATTTTGTTGGTGTTTGCTAAAAAAAAAATTCAGTACGTTTCATCTGGGAAGATGGAACCTCTTGTGGAGTACTTTTATAGTTATTAAAACGCTGCAAGGTTGATCATTTTATACTTTGTCCATTATTTCTCTCTCTCTCTCTCTCTCTCTCTCTTTTTTTTTTTTTTTTTTTTTTTTTTTTTTAATAGCGACGATCCACAAAAAAAAAACTTTACCTTTCTTCATTGAAGGGTAAATGTGATTACACCAAGATATTGAGAAAAAATTACAAATTAATTAGAAAAGGGGAAATTATTTTGAGAAAAAATAAATGATAATTGTATAAATAAAGACAATCCATAGAGTAGAGAAACAAAGCATATTGACAATACCATGTATTGGAAGGAAGCTAATGATAGACGGGATCCATTTAGATGTTTAAACATATCTTCTTGTGTTATTATTCATTGGGTTGGATCATGAATTTATCACCTCACCTTAGTCTCCCCTTTTTAGTCAATTTTTTTTGTCATCAGCATTTTGAAACTTTTTCTCAATTTCTTGAAAAAGACAGTATGCAGTTGGTACTGGACCTTGGCATACTCATTAATAAAACTCAACCTGATAATTAGAATACTTTAGGATGCGATCATTCTACGTGATTTTCCCTTTTTTGTAGCGTAAAAGAGCAATTGACCAATGGAATGATACTTTAGCATTTCGGAAAGGGAGTGCTGACTTTTCTTCTTCACTCTCAAAGCAACTTTTGGAAAGCCAAAAACGAATTGGACAAAAAAGTCGATATTTCCAAATTAAATTGCTCAGAAAGCGCAGAAACCATTGGTTGATTTCGTCATTTGAAAATAGAACGACACCTCAGGTCTAAAAAGTCATTTTAATTCAACCCCCTTCTTTCGTCATAACTCTTTTACTTTTATATTAATAATACAATATGCCTTCAACAACTGCCGCAAATATCTCAGAGACTTTACAAGAAACTGCAGTAAAGGAAGAGAAAGTCCACCAAGACGGCATTTGGGTGTTTGGTTATGGATCGCTCATTTGGAAACCTCCTATTCATTATGAATCAAAGTAAATGTGCTTTAATAAAATGGACTTGTTGTTGCAGTGGACTGATCAATAGTAACATTAATAACAATAGACAAATTGGCTATATTAAAAACTATGTTCGTCGTTTTTGGCAGGTAAATAAAATACGTTACGATCGATTTGTTTACAAAATAGTCTTGACAATTAAAAACTTCCCACCCCAAATAGCATAGTGAAGATCATAGAGGTACACCAGAGAAACCTGGTAGAGTCGTTACATTGATTCCTTTTGATGAATGGAAGACTATTGAGAGTATTGTAAGCTATTTTTGGGAAATAAATGATGGAATAGCAGGACTGATCATATGCATGCTATGTAGGAGGGTCATGATAGAGTAACATGGGGTGTAGCATTTAAGATTCCTTCAGATGATGTTGAAGCTACACGTGCTTATCTTGATCATAGAGAGAAGGTATATTACTGTTGTTGTAATATATATATATATATATATATAATAGCATATGTTAATGGTTTAGAAATAGAATGGCTATACTGTCCAGACTGTGGATGTGTATAGTGACGGAGATGATAATGAACCTGCTGTCAAAAATGTAATTATTATTATATAAAGATAAATACTTGAATTAACTCAACAAAATATACCTATTCTAGGCACTTGCTTATATAGCCACAACTGACAACGAGGCATATGTTGGACCCGCACCTGCTGAAAACATTGCCAAACAAATTTACGAAACATACGGTAAACAAACAAAAAAAAAAAGCCTTAATAGTCTCATCATCACCATTACTTATCGTTTTTTTCTTTTTTTTTTCAAAAAAAAAGGCCCTTCCGGTTGGAATGCAGAATATTTATTAAACCTGGCTGACGCTTTAAGAGAAATCAGTCCTGATGCTCGTGATGATCATGTCTTTGAGTTAGAGACTTTGGTTAAAAAGCATATCAATAATACATAGTCTAGATGAATGCCTATTTATATATACGTATAGGAAACCTTAAATAAATTATTATCCGATTTTATTATTATCGTATTTTTTATATTTAATAAAATAAATAAATAATTTATATATTGATGACAAAAGTGTAAAATAACAAGGAGGCACCAAGCGAAACCATAATGCAAATGGTAGTGAGAAGGGTCGTGCGAGGAACTCCTTGTGTATCTGATTTATAATTTCCATACCCAGATTCTATATCATCATAGGAAGAAGTAGCGTGGTAATTCATGGTGTTTCTTTGTTGAAAGAGGGGTTCTCTCTCCGGTGTAAATCGATTTGGCCATAGTGTACGAACAACTGAAAGTAGTTTGGACGCAGATGGGTCATAATGTATGTCCCTCTTTTTGCCTACACAGCTTCTGCAGTTGGTTGGATCCGATTTTGAAGAGGTAGGATGATCAAAACTGCAGTAGGAATCAAAAGACCTTCGATGCTCATTTGCTGCTGTTGGCGGACTCAAGTAATGAGCATCTTTCGGGGTACTATCTCCGTCGCCCTCTTCATCCAGGTCATCCTCATCGTCGTCACAATAGGTAACCAATGTTGCAATGGTGGTGGAGCTCCAGGGCGAATTAAATTCTGATTTAGAAAAAGAGCTTTGTGTGGTGATGCTTGACACACTTTGGTCATTTGAGTTGCCTCTTTCGTGGCTTCTTTTTCTTTCGGTCAAAAGGGTTCCGTGACTAGATCTACGAATATCCATTGTTTCAATCCTTGACATCCAACTAGGAAAGACATGTACCTTTTCCGATAGTAATGTGGCCACACCATGAAGATAAGTAGAGAAATCATGGACAGGCTCCAAAAGTGGAGAATCACAAAGATCATCAAGCCATTGAGTGTCACAGTATTTGTCCAATTCGGATGATGTAGGTGTGCTTGGGGTGGTCTCTTCACTAATTTGAACAACACAGTAAGGGAACCGAACAATGTCATTAGACATCATGGTATTATAAGGGTATCTTTGGTCATTGATGGTGGGCGAACCGAAGGTAGGATGACCGAGCGTAGATTCAATAGATATACTATCATCATCATTCGAGCTCAACTTTTCACTGGAAGTTTCATCTGATGCATATTTCATCATTGAGATGTCTGTGTCAACGGTAATGAAAATCTTGTTATTGGGTGTCCCATAAATAATACGGTTTTGTGTCGTCTTTAGAACTATTATTTTTAAAAGTAATAAATAAACAAGATAAATAATAAATAAAACAATAAGTACTTCTGTCCTTTTTTTTTTTTAAAAAAAGAAAAGAAAAATCCAAGAATGGCAAACGTATATGAAAAACTTACTTGGTAATTTATCCTTTGCATGTACTTCTTCTTCCATTTCCATTAGGCTATAGTTGATAGTATCCTTGTGCTGCGGGTCCTCAATCAGCAGTTCATTTGTTCGGTACTGACAGGATGATTTGGACAGTATCTTTTTACATGAATATTTGGATCGGATCCAGGAATTGAGTCTTTTAGACTTTAGCCAAAGTCTTTGCTGAACCCAATAACTTGAATGCAACGTGTTGTTTGATTTGTTCTTATGGAATGAGGCGTCTTGACTGTACTGTGGTACCTTGCCAAGCCCCTTATGTCCCATAGACCGTCTATGATGTGTAGAGTGTCGATGATAGGCCTTTTGCTCCAATGCAACGAAAGGAGCACCACCACTATTGTTGTTATCATTCGTTTCATACCATCTCGCGCGTGTTATAAAGCACTCGTTATTATTTGATGCATCATTATTTAGTGGTTGTCCTACAATTCTTTCTGCATAACTTTTTAGGTCAGGTGAGTCCATGTGAAGAGTTGTAATTTTGACCTGTGTTTTTGTAGAGTCGATTTCGGAAGGTTTGGCAATTATTTGACGGTGGAGTCCCAAAGGGCTCATTGCCGCTAATTTGGATTTTATACCCAAAGGATGACCGACTTCGTTTACGGCAGGATATGTCGATGAGGGATTTGCGTCTTTATTCTGAAGGACAGTATTTTGAGATAAATAAAGCATCACCTCCATAACATGATCGGGATGGACCCAGTATTTACGAACTGATCGGCTTACCATAGGCACGTCCGAAATGGCCGTATTGCCCATACTTGAGGATGCTGTTTCACAAGACCCCAACGTGGAAATAGAGGTAGTTGGAGAGAGCGGGTGATGAAAAGTGGGGAGTTTTGGATAGTGCATTATCTCTGGTTCATTCTTGATTTCGTCTTTATTGGCATCAGTCTCATGATGATGATGTGGATAAAAACCAACAGGATTGGTATTCACAAAAACAGGTGAAAAAACTTGAGCCGTAGTAGTTGTAAGACTGGTTGAGAAACTTTCAACAGCACTGAAAAATGATTGCTTGGATTGATTGATTGAGAGACTGCTCTCTTGATGATACTTTAATGCTGGTAAGGAATCTGTAGGAAAGATACTCAAAAAGTTGATACGGTTCACAAAATCATACAATATATTCATGTCGTCCCAAAATGGCTTTTTCATCATGATGCGACTAAGTGTATCGCCATTGATGGTGGCACCCAACTTGTCGAATTCAACAACAAGTCTTAAAAATGCAATATAATTTAATCTGGAAAAACGGTGGAGATGATGGATCTCGTTCATGATTATTAAAATGGCTCTGGTGTCCTTTGGCACACAACATGCAAGTCGTCGCTCAATTTCGCCTTTTTTGAGTATAAAAAAGTCGTAAGCCTATGTAATTTTGTTTACACACAAAAAGGGGGGGGGTTAAAGATCTTTTTGTTTTGTTTTTGTTTTTAGAGAAAATTTCTCTCATTTCTATTATTACTTTAGTCCATTCAGTTTCGAGTCGCCTATTCAGGGTGCCAAATGTTAAGTTTCCAACATCCTGCTGCAAATGAAGATAGTCAATATAAAAAAATCTCCAAGGTATATGACGCATCATTTTCCAGTCTAGTTCAAATGATGAAGTATCGTACAAGTAAAGTTGAGCCACATCAGACAGTCCAATTTGTGTTGACGGAAGAGGTAACCATTGTAGGAGTGGTTGATCAATCACTTTATCTAATGATCTGTCCATTGTTTTTCTATTGCTATTGGTTATTATTAAGAGATCAAATAAACGAAAAAAAAAAAATAAGGGAAGAGAAGGAAAAGAGAGATGGAAAACCGGCTTTGTACCTTTTTTTTATTTTTTATTTTAATATATAATAAATACGTTTCATTTTATGTTTCCAAAAAAAAAAAAAAATCGAATAAACAAAAGACTTCTTCCCCCCTTCAATTGTTTCAAAGCTGTCATTATTTATGAAATGTTAAGTTGTTTTATTTAATATAAATTATGCCTTTTTTCCGTACACCCATTTCCTTTCGCTACAGATTTAATATTATTTCATACAAAATTAAGAAACAAGCTCCCTTAGAAGATCTTATTAGCAAGATCACTACCGACTATATAGCAATAATAGAAACAATGATAAATTCTTTGTTAGATAATCAAATTCGTTACATAATATTAGCTTCTCTTTATATGTTTTCACTAAACTTACGTGTAGCACCGAATCCCCAAGTGGCTGCATTAGCGACATTTCCAGCGAGTTTCTTACCAAAGCCAGATGCCTTACTTTCATGCTGTTCAGCAGGCGGGGCAGCTGAACTAGAAGACTGAGCTACTGCGGGGAGGGGGGCTGCATATGATACCTGTTGTTGTTGAGGAGGTTGGTATTGGGCGGGTGGTGGTTGGTACTGAACAGGTGGTGGTGGTGATGAATAAGCGGCAGGTGCTGAACTGTATGAGTTTTGTTGAGATGGAGGGGGAGGATATTGATAAGCATTGTCTTGCTTTGGGGGAGCTGGGGAATAACCACCATAGCTATCGCGCTCGTTTTGACGAGCAGGTGGAGGTGGGGGCATCTTTTCTTGACGAGGTGTACCATTGCTAATAATGGAAATGAGCTTAATATCATTTTCTTGAGTAAAACATACACATCTTATTTATTATTTACTTTAATTTCTTAACATATGAACTGGGGAAGATACCCGTCCTTCCGTTCACTGTTCCCTTCCACCAATCATTATTCACTATTTTTTTTTTTGAAAATAAATAATAAATAAATGTTTAGTCTAACACTACCCTATATATTTTTTCTATTTTTATCCTATTACCATATTCTACAATCTGGACAATGTCACCTCTCACCAAGTTAAGGTCTGTGCCTGGGTTACTTCCGTTATAATCATACAATGCCTCAGCAGAACCCAGGGAGGATTTATTGGCGACAGCATTATACGAAGGAGGAGGGGGAGGTCCACCGGCTCCAACACCCAAAGGTGAACCCATAGGTCCACCAGGCATAGAAGTGGGAGGACCAGCGTTGTTGTATGGAGAGGAGGGTGCTGGTGGATAACCGCCAGCTGATGCACCACGGGTACCAATGTTTGTCGGTAACAATCTTATAATATCGTCATATGCATATCCCTCAATGTAATTGTGTTCTTTTAAGATCGCTAACTCGTTACGGATAGAAGCAAGAATATGCTTTGCAAATGCGTCTGACATATTGGATAATATAAAAGCGTAATATATCCAAAAAAAGAGAGGAAAAGAGAAAAGAAAAATGAAAAAATAAATGCTACTTTCTCTTTCTTTTTTTTTGTTCTCCTATTTTAATAAAGATATACAGGAAAACTGTAATTTAAATACAGACGTGACGCAAGCAGAAACCTTCTGTTTCAGGTAAACAAGCTGACAGTTCTGTTTTGCCGAAAGGCACTTCGGGCCGACTGGTTTTCACTAATTATACCTTTGAGACATGGTCATTCTAGTACTTTAGCTTATTTTTTTTTTTAAAAAAGAAAAAAGAGTAAAGATGTGGATTAAAAGTATGTTTATTTGTTTTTAAGCGAAATAATTTATCAGCAATTGTACTTGAGGCACATAATATTGTTATTATTGTGCCTGAAATTTAGCATTCATGGGGTTTTTAATTACTATCTTGACCAATTTTGGAAACTGTGTTAACGTTTTTTTTTTTTTTTTTTTGTACGAGCCAATCCGTTGTGAACGACCTGCCAAGCTTTTCTATTATATTCATTCCAGAAGCTCAGAAGAGACATCCAATAAATAAAAACAGAAGCATTATTGTGGCTGATAAAGTTATTTTTATATTACCCTGTTACCTTATATTAGGGCAGAAAAGAAAAAGTCTATTTATTATCAGGAGAATATACCTAACTAAGCAAAGTGTCCCATTTGGTTATTAGTACTTTCATTGATTTATATCATACTATTTAAATCAAAACACTGACAATAGTTTGCATAAGTGCTTGTCTCTCCATTTCCTTTTAAAAACCCTCTATCAATAACATAGGAAGATATAACCACTATGTATTATTCATCAATGGTAGTACAAATAGAGTTGCCTACATAGAAAACAAAGGAAAACAATATTTCCCATTTCCCTTGAAGAAAAAAATGCTTTATACAAATGAATTATTAGATTTCAATTAAATATCATAAAACAATAGCATTAGCATGCTCTACATGCTATTTTTTTTTAGAAATTGAGTTGAGCAAATATAGTGAGAAAAAAAAAACCCAAGTTCAAATTACATAATGTATGCATCTAAAATGTTATTATCTTTTCAAGTTTAAAAACCTTTTAAAATCATTCGAATAAATCTCCTCGATATCTATTTCTCTATTAGATCGCTTTAAAAATGAATTGAGGTTTTGTAAGAGTGATTAATTAATGAATAAAATACTGTTTTATGCCAAAGTAAAGTTGTGCAACATAACCATTTATTTAAAAGTTGCTGAGACTAAATACACTAGCGTGAGATCTCTTCAATAATTAACAAAACCGAAGAATAAAACAACCGGAAAAACAATCATAGTTGCCAAGTAAACGGGGAAAAAAAAAAAAGAGTATCACTATGAATAACGCGTATCAGAGAGCTAGATGGTGGGGTATTACTATGTCCAAATCCATAAAAAAGACGCTAACTGGTTACAAGTTAAGTGTATTCGTTTTTATAGACTTACAATGAACGTATTAAGTACTCTTAATTCGGCCCATAATAAATTGGCGCTGATCAAGAAGTAAATTGGCGCCGACCTAGAATTATCTAGTATTGTTTGCGAAATAACTTGTCACCGCCCAAGTCCCACTCTCATGGTAAAATAGTATTATACTATATAATAAACAGTAACAACTTGGAAGAATATATAAATCATTCAAAGGGGGGTCATCTCCATTTGTTAAAAGCACTACACTTTGCTAAGGACCAGTACTCAACCAACTCATTTGAGCAACTGGAGTACAATTGGTGCGCCTTCCCGTGGTGGTCCTTGTTAAGCATAATCCATTTGGATTATATAAACTGAGGCACTAGTCCTTGCTTGTTTTCTTCTTTATATATAAATACTGTTGCTACTGACAAGTTTGCACTATGCCAGGAGGAATTAAATTCAACTCCTGTATGCGGGAAAAAACCATGTATTGTAGTATGCTGTCTCTGCAAGTATGGGTGAGAGTATGACGAGTGACGCTAAGCAAGCCGTGTGCACTATTACTGTAGTTTCTACTGCCAACTTCGATAGGTGAACAAAGCTTTTGATTATTTATAAAGCGTTGCATGCATTACTTTGTGTGGGGGTAGGGTATGGAGGGAGAGGGTCTATTATTATACGGACTTCAATGGTAGTACCCAAGCATGCTTCAATTCGTTTGGAGGTGCTTCCATAAAACGAGTCGAATCTATCGGGAGGTAGGTTTTACAGGGATTCTAAAGCTCTCGTTCGACATGCTAACTGTCTTACTTGTAGTCTGGAGTTTGTAGGATGTATTTTTAGATTTAGCTTGCTGTATCTTTTTCAGCACAGCTGATTTAAAACAAATTCTATACTGTGTACATGCTTGTGTTGCGAGAATATTACCCTTAGAGTTTCTAGTATCATTAAATATTAAAACAACAATAGGGGTTTGGGGTAAAACAAAATGGTCGTGTGTGTTGGGTGGGACCCTGACTCAAGGGAAAGTTTTGGGTGTTCCTTAGTGTTTATGCTGTAATGATGTGACAGCAATACCTCGGCAAGGCTCTCTTGAGTATCCTGCAATTTAAGAGATCCGGGAAGGCTAGTAGAACTCCTAGTCTTCCTTGGGGTAGGATGAAGGGACACCTCCAAGTAGGTCTATCCTGGATAAGCCCAACGATCTTTATGATAGGTTAGTAAACCAAGTGCCTTTTTTTTTTTGTAATCATATATATTTATCAATAAAGTTTAACTTTCTGTTTATTATTGTTTCATCATAATTTCATGTAGGCAAATACACCATTTCGTGTCTCTTTATAGTCTACATATTTTAGATCTTTATTAGTTATGGTGTCCAGATTCATTCATACATACATATGTATATGCACTCATACACTCTTTTTTACTAGATACCTCATAAATCAACCAACGAGAATTAACCTTTTGGCATTCATTATAGGTAGAGAATAAGTAATACTATGGAATCAAAGATGTAATCAACTTGCTTTCTTTAGATATCCAGTGCTAATCCTAATGCTGGGAAATCATTTTTTAGCCCTTTATTTCGAAAATTCGCCCACAGAAACGTCCATCCTAATTGCCACCATTAGTAATCCACAGGAGTTTTATTTAAATAGCAAAATTAGACAGAGAAACCTATTTGATAAAAGAAATAGTTCAATATGTCTTCTTTAAACAAATCCAATTCATTATTTTTGTCCATCTTTTACACTCATGCTCTAGACTAGAATAACACAACGAGCGGTAGCCAATGTTAAGTCTTGGCAATGGTATCCTATTCTCTGTTTAACGATTAAATTACTATAAAGAAGTGTGCATTTGTTGTAATGAATGAATATATCTTTATTTAAACATCATTAGGTTAGTTAGTCGAAATACGATACAATTTTCTTCTAATATATTCTGGAAGCCAAGTCTAATAACGGAATTATATAGAGAATAATCTAAAGGTGATTAAATATTGAATGGTGTCCGTTGCACATGAATGTTACTCGTAATTTAAAGAAGTTTCAAATACTTTAAAATAAGAAAAGACGTTTTGTTGATGAGAATCAATGCTTCATTTATTACATTTTAAGAAGTATATATGTTTTTTATATTCTCTTTTTCACGCATTCTTACGAAACACGAAATTCAAGTGAAGAGCAAAGTTTGAAAATCAAACATATTTAATATAAAACCTTATATGCAACTGGATACATAATAAACTTTAAAGTAGCGCTTATTAATAGATTGATCAAGTCATATTTATAATACATCGGTTTTGCTATACATTTATCACACCTTCTTGTAAATTCAGAAAGGCTTTGAACAAGATAGAGCAAGCGATTACCATAAAAGGAAATGGGGAGGTGTTCCCTGTTTCACTCAGGCGTTGCCTCCCCTCTCTCTTTTCTCACTTTCACATTTTAAAAAAAAAAAAAATTTTAAAAAAAAAAAAAAGAAGGATTGAATACTTTTTACTAAGAAGTACGCTTATGAGCCATTTTAAAAAGTACTATTTATAAAATAATGTTTATAAAACTTGTGAATTCCTTTATTAAAAGCCCACTTATTTTCAAAGTTCGGGATCGGAATAAATGAATACAAAGGGAGAGACAAGAAAGAAAAAAAAAAAAAAAAAAAAAAAAAAAAAAAAAAAAAAACTACACAATGAAATGAAAATGACTAAAACCTTTTCATGAATAAAGAATCTATTAGAATAAAGCAAACAAATGGATTGAATTAACTTGAGTTCTTTATTGTATTTAATAAAAGAATGTGTCTTCCATTGCTTATTATTAAATAAACAAAAGGAAGTACAAAAATATGACACTAACACAAAAAAACAACACGAATCTTAAAGTTAAAATCACATAAAATACGACATTACTAATAATACTATTTTGGTATGAAAAAGTAAAGCTATAAACACCATTATTACTAACCCTATTCACTCACGCTGAATTCATAACCATTCCTGTGTGCATAATAGCATCTCTAATCATAAACAGACTATTGTGACTTGCTTATCAGTGATTTACACCAATCAAACGGATCATCACCTTACCGAAGGAGAAAAAAAAAAGTGTGTGAGTGGTGCTGTCCCTTGGTTTATTATTATTATTATTATTATTATTATTATTATTATTATTATTATTATTTATTCTTGCTGTGAATAGTTTTGTATAAAAAGAAAATATTTAATGTCAACTGCTATTCCCTCTACAGTGGGAACACCTCCCACAATGCCACCCAATCAAGCCTTTACACAGACACAAATACAAGCACAACAAGCACAGCAAGCACAGAATCTATTCAGACAAAAACACTTGATTGCACAACAGCAACAAATGCAGTTGCAAATGCAGCAGCAAATGCAGCAAAACCAACAACCACAGCAACAACAGCAACAACATATTCAACAGCAGCAAGTACATCAACAACAGTTGCAATTACAACAACAACAAAATCAACAGCAATATATACAACAACAGCAACAACAGCAGCAGTTGCTACAGCAGCAACAGCAAATGCTGCAACAGACCACTCCTTTTCCTCAGCATCAATCACAGCCTCAAACACCTCAATTGACAAATCAAGTAGGAACACCTGTCATGTCATCTCCTGCCAATAACATGACACCTTCAAAGATACCTGTTGTACCAAGGTAAAAATAAAAATAAAAATAAAAATGGGATATAAATATATGTATTGATGATTGGTATATATATCATCTACACTTAGAAATCAATCAAGTGGAAGAGCAGTACTTCGTCTATTACAATTTGCAGAACAATTGAATCCTGGAGGAGAACAGGCCACAGATCGATTGTTTTGGGATGCTTTTGTAGATAATTTTTTTAGTAATAGAAGTACAATGAAGATGAGTTTATTTAATATGGAAGAGAATACACAACAACCTTATGGTATATAAATATATTAAAGTAGTATCATTGCTATTATTAATACTAATATATATTATATCTGTATTAGAGGTGGGGCAAGCCCTAATAGCAAGACTATTCCACACGCAATACATGTGTGGTGTTGTATCAATTCAAATGACACTGGAACAAACAATGGAATATATATTACCAGGAGGCATGATGAATGTAGAATGTCCTAGAGCAAGTTTAATCAATAGATTCAACAATGGATCATTGGTGATATCAACTGGTCATTTATGGGTTCAGTTTATGATGGCATCCGATGGTAGTTTAAAGATTGGACATATGGACTTTTCATGTCAAGGTCATGAAGAGTATGTTACACGAGGATCAATTAAAGTAGAGACTAAAAAGAAGCAGAGCACAGTGCATTTACCGGAATCGCCTATCAATAAGTGGGGCGTGCCACCTCGTGTTTTTCATATATTACAAATCGCTGATATTGGTCCGAGATTGAGTGAGGTGGTATTTCATTCTCTTGTCTCTGAGACTACTCCACGACGTAGGATTATGATTATTACTTTTATGATTATTAATATGTGTATTTAATGTATTGTTATTATATATAGAGAGTTTAAATGCAATTGCATTTGATAAAAGACAGCAATTATTAAATAATAATGAGGATGGTAAAAACACTGCATCGCCTATTGTAAGAACTCAAAATGGAACTCAAAGACAACAACAACAAGCCTTTCAATATCAACAGCAAGGTGTACAGACGCCAACAACATACCAAACGCAGCCAGCATACCCAAATCAATTTAATCAACAGAGTCCAGTTGTTCGTGAGTTTAATAAAAAGAGAGATATTACATTATATTAATTTGTTTCTTTTAGGTAAACGAAATAGTATTGCTAGTGATATACAATCTCCTGTTGCTCGAAAAAAGACCACAACACCCTCTTCAAGAAAACAATAATATATTATTTACAAATATTGATTGTCCTATTCTTTCCATTGATATGTACAGTTACTTTATTATGTGTATATTTTATACATTTTCACACAAAATTAAAATAAATTAAAAAAAAAAAAAAAAGAAACGACGCAGCAGTGCTACTATTCCCTTTTCTCTCTTTATTTATTTTTAAAAGAAAAGAAAACACACAATGTACGATTCAGATCCTTCCAAGCTTCAAAAAGAGAAATGGCAGTTGTAAGAAGAGAAACAAAAAAGAAGAAATGACCAAACTAAACCTTTTTTTTCTTTTCTTTTTTTTTTTTTTTTACAAAAGAGAACAAGACGAGTTGCGTACAAAATTAATACTAAATGATAGTCTATTAACGTTTGATCCTGTTTCTCTAAACGGACTTCAATATGTTGGCGGTGTTGACCTGAGTTTTCCGCTTAATGACGATGAGAATGCAGTTGCATGTTTGGTTGTCATGTCATTTCCAGATTTAAAAGTATATACAAAGCTTTTAATAAAATAAAAAGAATAAAAATTAACTTCGCCTTTGAGTAGATCATTTATCAAGATTACCTAGAAACCAAATTATATTTACCCTACATATCCGGTTATCTCGCATTCCGCGAAGTCGAGCCCTTAATGACGCTCATAACAAGGCTGAAACAGTCCAAACCTGAGATCTACCCGCAAGTGATCCTCGTGGATGGGAACGGTATCCTCCATCCACGTCAATTTGGTAACGCCAGTCACCTGGGCGTGCTCGCCCAGACACCCACCATTGGCGTGGCAAAGAACTTTCTCGTCATCAAGAATGAATTGGATTATTCACCCGCCTTCAAGGCCCAGTTAAAGCAGGAACTGGTCAAGAGAGGGGATAGGTTTGATCTCATAGGTGAGACTTCCGGCAGGGTGTACGGAGCGGCATTGATCAACTCGGAACGGGCGATGAATCCGGTATTTGTGAGTCAGGGTCATGGTATTTCGCTCGAGTGTGCGCTTCGTATTGTGGTTGCGACAAGTTTGTATCGTATTCCCGAGCCTATTCGTAGCGCCGATTTGAGCAGTAGATCTTATATAAAGTCCAAAGGGAATTAAAAGAGAGATGACTGTTTTTTTTTTTTTTTTTAACCGCGCGTTTAATAACAATGATTTTAAAAGACCCGGAATTTTATTTTTACTGTTTTCATTGATATCTTGTATTGAAATCAACAATATAGAAATGATTTACTTGAAAAGATAGATATTTTACTAAATTTGGGGTTTTATTTGGTTAATCATAAAAAAAAAGTGTTTGTTATCTTCTTTTCTGTACAACAACAACAATGTCAATGTTTAAAAGTAAATAAATAAACCAAGTCAAAGCAAGTTAAAAAAAAGAGAGAGATAGAGTTGGTTTTAATTTATCATACAATGATATAATCTTTTGTTTTTGGAAACGAACGGTGAATAAAAGTTCATCGTAGAGACATTTTCTGATTTCAACAATGCTAATATTTTCAATCTCTTTTCTCTTTTCTCTTACTTTTTTCTTCTTCTTCAAACAAACTAACAACAGGTTTATTTTCTGAACAACAAATAAGCACCAAACAAACTTTTTTTTTTTTCTTTTTCGAAATTAGAAAAAAAAATCAAAAAAAAAAAAATGAAGAAAGGACAAAAGCGGAATTGGACACTTCCATTAAAGATACTCTATTCCGTCATCGTCTCATGTGTTTTTGCCGTGCCAGCCATGATTGGTTATGCACTCAAGTTGCAAGTGACCCGACAAAGCTTCTTTTCACTCGGGGTGTATGGTCTCGTCGTGTTTACCTTTATTTTTTTACAATTGACATTTGCGACATTGAACCGATATCTGGTCTACCGTTACAAGGATAAGGTGCCACCGATCCAGCCCCGTCCACTCAAGGAGGCCTCTACGAGCAGTGATCAGGTTGTGATTGAATTGGCATCAAAGCCCACCAATACAAGATTAGCGACCAAGATTGGCTTGGCGGTGGTGGGGTATCGTGAGGAGCCCAGTTTATTTACACAGTGCTTGGAATCGGTAAAGACATTGGAGTATCCGGACCCTTTCAAGATTGTGGTGGTGATTGATGGTGACGAGGAGGCTGATCGTGAGATGGCCGCCTTGTTTCAAAAGACATTTCCTGATGGCCCTATTGTCGTGCTGCCCGAACTCTTATCCACATCGTTTCAAAAGTACAAGGATGATTGTAAGGAAAAGAAGACAGGCTCAACAGAAAAGGTGGAAGAGCATCAAGAGGAGGTTGGATTGAATCCATTGGAAGCTGGTTTTGATAAGGTATTACAGGAATCATTGATACTCCCTACAGATACGCGAGCCGTCTGCTACATCCAGCCACATTGTGGTAAACGACATGCCATGTATACCGCCTTTCGTGTCTTGATGGCCTCGGATTGCGAGGCTGTCATGTCTACCGATTCCGATACCAGATTTGACCCCAAGGCCATGATGGAGATGGAGCAGGCGCTCTATTGGTTCCCACGTATTGGTGCGGCAGCTGGTGATGTGCGTATTTGGAACTATAAGGGATCGCTCTTATCATTCATGTCGTCGTTGCGTTATTGGATGGCGTTTAATATCGAGAGAGCTGCCCAGAGTTTCAATCGATGTGTAACATGTGTCTCGGGACCAATGGGTGTGTATCGTTCATATGTATTGAGAGAGATTTTGGATGATTGGATTAATCAGACGTTTATGGGTTTGGAGTGTACTTATGGTGACGATCGGTAAATTTTTTTTATAGTTATTATTATTAATTGTATATATGAAGGGTATGTGTGTGTTTTTTTCTCATATCCTCCTTTAGTCATCTCACCAATCGGGCGTTATTACACGGTTATCGAGTGGTCTACACCCACCTCGCCTTTTGTGAGACCGAGACACCTACCGCCTTTTTACGTTGGTTTAAACAGCAAACCAGATGGTCCAAGAGCTTTTATCGCGAACTCTTATGGAACGCCAAAAGTATTCACAAACACAGTCCATGGATGGCAGCCGAGTTGTTTTACCAAGGAATTTATCCATTTGTGCTTTTATTTTCCGTCTTCAATATTCTCTGGTCCAAGACACCCTTTATTCTAACCATCTGGGCGGTCTCACTAGGCGCCATTGCCATTATCAAAACTGTCTACAGTTTAATGGTCACCTTTAATATTGGATTTCTGGCATTCCCCTTCTATTCCATATACTATCTCCTGGGCTTGGTTCCCGCCAAGATTTGGGCCATTGTCTCCCTATGGGATGTAGGATGGGGCACCTCTGCACGTTCAGCGGCCGAGTTGAAACGAGAAAATGTGTTTTGTACAAAGCTAAAAGAGGCAATGCCTGTCATCCTATGGATTCTGTTACTCGCTGCAGGCATCTCATTTAATATCACTCGATTCTTGATGGATCCTGAAAAACCTACCATGCTGGAATTCTTTGGTTTGGCTCCTACTTCGGATCCTACTTCTATCGTATTCTTTTCTAATCCAAATAATAATTTATTTATTGCTACTTGAGCACATACTTTTTGATACATATATAATTCATCTCTCCCCATTATTTATTAATATATTTTTATTTTTCAGTAATAAAAAAAAGAAAACTATTTTTCATTAGATAAAAGTCTCGATCTATATATCATTCCGATACATAATCTACAACGTGCAGCTGTGTTAGTCAATCTATTGATATCATTTTTTTTTTAAAGAAAAAATGCATAAAATTAGATGAAAGCTGTAAAGGAATGTGATTACCTGTATTTATTTGACGAAATAAAAACATAAAAATGTTTATTATTAATAGAAACATTTCATAGACACACACACATATGCATATATACATTTTTCCTTTTCATCATGAGTCTTTATCTTCTTCAATCGATATATGGTATTTGTTAAAGAAAAAACATATTGTCACTTCTAAATTACCAAATATTTGGCCAGTAAATCAAAGTATATAGTTAAGCTCAGGCATGTATGTCTACTTTGATTGTATGTTCACCATTTTAGAAAATAATGCATCTTGTTTTTATTGAATAACAGGGTATCACAGAATCTGTCTATCATACAGGATCATTGTGGTCACACATACACGCTATAAAGAGATATGAGTTCATTATATGAAAAGTGTCTACTGTTGGCATTAGCACACGCAAAGGGGATTATTATAGGTAAGAAAAAAGGTATAACGTAAGGAGAATATTCTCATTATTCTATCTCGATAGGTTGTTTGTTTAATTTCTAAGGAGAGGCCGTACAACTTGAGTTATAAACTTCCCAATGCCCAAAAGCTGCGGTTTACATCAAATTCTCAATGATATACTTCCATTGAGAATATAAACACATCCTTATCAAAGTATTTCGATTAAGAGGTCCACGATGAAAGCATGTCGAGTTGAGGTGTTAAAAAATACCTCCCTCATAGTACGTGCTCTCTTGGAGTTATGTAGTCAAATGCTTAAAGATGCCTTCAATTATGAGATTATGCTAGGCATCCGCACAGCCCAAGTCCTGACGCATATTATCTCAATATTTGGCGGGTCCATCACACTGCTCTATAAAATTCAGCTGTATACGTAACTTTCTATCACTACTGTTGATCAGCGTCTTTGGTTCTAATCCAATCCGTAATATGAAATGGACGAACGGGCAGCTACATAACTCCAAACCATAATACACCTGCTTTCTTAGTGTATGACATAACCGGCAGTGTGAAGCACACTGCATTGATTTATGATTTTAAACCCACTAATCAAAACTCCCATTTTGAACCGTGTTAGTGAAAGAAGAAGAAAAGAAAATAGAGACATTTATTGAGATAAATTCTATGGCTATTTTTCTCACGAAAATGCGTTGGCAACATTTTTTGACTTTTTGTAGGATTTTGTATTTATTACCATTGCATTGTATTCGAATGGAACGAGCACTGGAATTGAAGTGTTGTCAAAATAAATAAAGTCATAGATAAAGAACTGATGGTTGGCGTGTCTAATTTTTACAAGATATCACCCTATTTGTAAATACCAAAAATAGCTTGCTTTTAAAAATACCCTTTGATCAAGCATTCTTTCCAATAATCAAAGTCTTAGTAAAATAGAAACAATTAAATATCTTATCAATAATGAATATTGCTCATTCTCTCTCCTTTAATAAGTCTCAAAATTGGTTTTTGTTTATTTTTTCATAATTTATGTATGAAATTTGTGAAATATAAAAGATGTGTATATATAAAAGATATAATAAGAATATGCCAAAGAGTAAAAGAGATAATAGATATTTAAACCATTCCATCATACAAGTTCAATGCCTGTAAAATAGTAGGATCTTTCTTTGATCCTTCCTTGAACTCTTCCATTGATAATCTACCATCCTTGTCCTATATTTGTAATAAAATAGAATTAATAGAATTCATAGAAAGACGATTTGTTACTTACTGTATCCATCAAATCAAATATCTTATTCACACGCTTCTCGGGTGTGTCTTCATCCGGTGGTAGTTTAACCATGCTTCCTACCATTTTATATATTGCGTCTACGATATGTAGCATTTCATCTCGAGCAATATAACCATCATTATCGATATCATACAGCTATGTACAACAGGTAAATACAGACACACTCTCTATCTTGCTTTATATATACTCTATTTTACCTTGAATGCCCCTTTGTTTATATATATATTTAGTAAAGATATTACACAACATATTATATAAATAAATAAATAAACTTACAATATAGCTTTTCATCTACCCGACCTCTACTTGTAATCGATAATGCACAAATAAACTCTTTAAAATCAATTGTTCCATTCTTATCGCTGTCAAATACATTAAACACATAATCTGCAAATCGAGAGGGATCTCCAAACGGGAAAAAGAGCTTGTATATCTTTTGGAATTCAGTTTTATCCAACTGACCAGAGGGACAGTCCTTTAAGAAGCCCTTGTACCTATTGTTAATGTTATTATTAATAACAATACCCTTCTTCTTGTCTTATTGCCATCTCGATGCTTTACCATTGTTGTAATTCCTTCTTTTCAACTAAAAAGAGATTTTAATCGTAAGCATTTGCTTCAATCACTTTTATAAAATACAACAACTTACAATAAGTACACTTTTGAAGGTCGGTGAGTTGTTCTGGACTAAGTTTACTTTGTGCTTTTCCCATCTTTAAATCAAATAAAAGAAAAATATAATAAAAGAAAAAACGAAAAATGAAAATAATAAAAATGAAAAATATATTTAATAAATTGGACGCTTGCCAAACCGAGAAAATTAATTTCACTCGGAGCAAGGATTCTTGATCTACTTTTGCTCTACTTTTTTTCTTTTTTGTATATCTCTCAAGACGTCATTCTTTTGCTATCATTAAAAAGAGGAAGCGTTGCTACTATTCTTTTTAAATTAGTTATGATGTAATTGGCTATCATTAAAAAACGTTAATATTTTACCGTTAGTCGGAGTTAGAAATGTGACCCAAAGGCTGTGTGTAGCACAAAAAGGAAAATGCACATGAAGAAGAACAATAATATATAAATAGAATGTATGGCTACCATGCTACAATAGCATGGATACAATGTAATGATAATAGTATATATATAAAGAGAGAGAGAGAGAGAGAGAGAGAGAAAGGCTCTACTTTTGGTGTGTGTTTTTCTCTTTGTTTACGCCTAATAATAAAAGCCGTTTTACTTTATTGTTTATTATACAATCAACCTCTATTCTAATATTCTTTTTATGGTTTTGAGTGGTATAAAAATACAATTACATCTATCATCTCTTTTAGTAATTAGAACATACATTAATATAGTTAAAGTAACGAACGCGCACCCTATTCTTGAGTGTTGATATTGTGTATGTTGATGGAAAGGTAACTATTTTATCTATCTATCTAGAGAGATAATAATAACGTACTCACATTGATTTTACCTCCTTTAATACCAAATTAAAACGTCATATTTCTTATTTGGATGATTTTCAATTTTTACTGGTTTTGACGTAAGAATTTGTATTGGGCTGAGGTGGACACTGCCAAAGATAAAAGGGAGTTATTACATATAAGTTGTGCTATACACGTATAAATATACCATAGAATGCAATTAACATATGTATAACATACGCACATAAACAGAATGATCGAACTGTAGATAAAATGAACACAGTTTCTAATATTATTTATTGCTATTATGTATAAAGAGAAGCCAATATATATAATACACCAGATAGAAACAAATTAAATGTTTCATCAGCTAAACTCAAATATAAGCAACCAGTTCTAAACACTCATAATCAACATTGCAGGCGTATAAGTCAACACGACAATACAAGTGAAAATAAAGAAAAGGCGAGTTCCTTATTTCTTCTGCTTCTTATTAAGCAGGATCTTCGATTTGTGACCTCTTTTGTCTGAGAGAGGAAAGAAATTATAATAACTTTCATATTCTTTATTAATTTTAAATGATGTAGATATTGGAATTTATAAGAGAAGTAGTGGAGAAGTAAATAACATTTATGAGAAAGGATATAAACCCAATGAATCATAGTGTCTTCCCCTTGATGCATATATATATATATATATATATATGTGTGTGTGTGTGTGTGCACAAGATAGAGTAAAATTCACTACATTATTAAGTCATACTTTAATGTTAAGACCATGGCTATGAGACATGCTGTCTTTTTCAAGAAAATGAGAAAAAACTTCAAATTACTGAGAAAAGGAGGATATTTAATGAGAAAAAAATTGGATCAAAATAGAGGTTAAGGTGAGAGGGCCAAAGGGGACTAAGTTCATGATCCAATCCAATGAATGATAACACAAAGGCGTATGCTTAAGCGTCTAAATGGGTCACATTTATCATCAACTCCAATTGCCATGCAATAAGACAACCTTATGTTTTATTTAAGATGACACAAACCGTTTTCACTTTATTAAAAGGAGCAAGTTATCATATAGGTTATAGCATCTACATTTGTTAACGTAACTTTAGATCAATCCATTGGAGACCTATTTCAGTTAATAACATAATAGATGCTACCTGTGAACTTGATTCCGACGTTTTTTATTTGTTTTTTTGTTTCTGAATACGAGGACATCACTTACATTAAAGAATAAGCCAAAAAAAGATTGTAGAAATTTACGTCTAGATTTCATTTAAGAAATATTTGTTAATTACTCTACATGAGAACAAGAGGATGTATTTAAAACTTAAAGAGCGATTTTTTTTTAATTAAATCACAATGTTCGAGCCACTGTATATATTTTAATTTATATTGTAATATCAAGTTTGTTTATCATTATATTTTGTTTGTCTAGCTTTCAAAATATCAGATAATACTGACGAACTAGGTGATTTGTACGAGTACAGGCAATGATAGTAACTAGCAAGTTCAATATTGCCTCATCATGAGCCTATGCTTAATATTAACTTTAAATACTTTAGATTTTAAATAATTCAATGGATCTATCCCACTACGTTTACGTCGTTGTCTGTTGCTTTAACCACCTAGGTCAATTAAATAATCGACCTCCCTGGCCGGTTATCGCCGGACTAATCAACAAGATAATGATTCAGTAAGTATTAGTACCCTCATTGAATAAATGAGCCATTACTAATTTCGTTGTTATTGTGTAAAAAGTTACAAATTATGATAATACCTACTGAATCTATCTCTGTCATATTGGTGCATTATCTTTATTACTTTTGAGATGAATATATATGTAAAGCAAAATGTAAACAGTGATATCAAACACTATATTTGTAAAATGATTAACAAAAGCGAAAATACCAGCCACTTTAGTTTTTACCAAATTGAACGTGATGTTTTATTTGTTTACTCTTGTTTTCAGGCACAAGGTTCTATTTTAGCACTGATTGGTTAAAGTAGAATTGTGGCTTGGTGAATGAAGTGTCTTTTTAAAGGAATGCCTATAGCTTTTGTTTTTATTTCATCTTTATCTCTTTCTAAAAACGAATAAAAAAAACTTAAAAATCAATACATCGTATGAAAATATTACAGTTCCAAAAGAGAAAATACGCAAAATAATGAATAAACTGAGCTTGAACATTTCTATACTCAACTCTAAACGCGCGTCCAAGAAGAAAAGAAGGACAACTTTGCCATTCTAACTCATTTCATTAAAACAACAACAAAAAGTGCTTTTGACACTCAACAACACTTCTAACTGATAAAATAGTTTATTTTATAAAAAAAAAAAACTTGAAAGAATGCGTTTAACTGATATATTGATACAAATATGATGAACACCTTTTCTTTTTGGTACATAAAGATTAGGTCTATTCTCTGTGAGTAAAACCAAAAATAAATACGCGCAAAATACACGGGACGAATACGGAATGTCGACGACAAGTGATACCATTTCGAGCCACATACACAATTCTCATTGTTTTTTTTTTTCACTCTCGTATTTTCTTTGTAAAAAGTAACACAATGAACACTAAATAATGCACACAAGATAAATGATTAAAAAAAATGAAGAGTAAAAAACCACTTTTTACTAGTATTCAATTAACAAAAAAAAAAAAAAAAGAAAAGTGATTAATACGAAAAGAGTAGTAAATAAAACAACACTTAGTTTTATTATACTATTTATTATAAAAACGTAAAAGATATGTAAAAGACGAGCGGATTCAATAAAATATAAAAAAGTAAAATAGCTTATTTTGTACAACCTTTAGCAACAACTTGACTAAATAAACTATTTTTAGTGTTATTTCTTTACAGAACAAGTAAGACCTTGTCCAATAGAATATAGAAATGTATTCTGTCTGTGTAAAGATAAACAGCCACAAGAAGAGTGATATTATCCTTTGTATATATTATTAATATTAAAAAGATAGATGAAAGATGAAATGAAGCTCAAAAGTAGAAAATGGGTTCGACACACGTGGAATGAAAAAGGGGTTATATTATGATATTTGTACAGCAATCTTCTGTCAGTGTTACCATAGTTTTAACCACTAAATATGAGTATATAAATGATATAGAATCATTCTTTGTATTGACAACATAACAAAGGAGGCAAAGAGTGTGAATAGGAGTCATCAGTTTTGTTGTCATGATTTTTACATGCTGCTTGAATAATTTCCTAAACAAGATACTAGATGGTTGAAACAATAGTAAACATTGTATATATTGAATCCTGTTACTGTCATTAAAGTTTTTTAATTTATTGGTCCGTAGCTATTTTCCAATCTTTCTCTCACTCTTTTCTTTTTCTTATTTCTTACTTTTTTTTTTCTCCTTCTCTCTTTCTAATTGCAACTCCACTTCATCATCATCATCTTCTTCGTCATCATCAACTAATTCAAGTTCAACATGAGTGGAAGTAATATTAAGGTGGTAGTACGTTGCAGACCTTTAAACTCGAGAGGTAAACTTCCCCCCTCGTTTTATCACAACGACAATTTTTGTTTATTTTAATTTTATTATTTAATTTTACAGAAAAGGCAAGAGGCGCTGCCTGTCTTATTCGAATGGAAGGGAATAAAACCATCTTGAGTAAACCTGCTGCTCAAGGCGGTAAACCAACTGATGAACTTAAAGCCTTCACCTTTGATCAGTCATATTGGTCTGCTGATAAAGAAGATCCAGATTATGCAGATCAACAAAGGGTGTATAATGATCTCGGTTGTGAACTTTTAGACCATGCATTTTCGGGATACAATTGCTGTATTTTTGCATGTTTGTATCTTCTTTTATCGTCAACTTTAATATATGTTTAGTAACTTGTTTTTTTTTTATATATGATGATGTATTTAAATAGATGGTCAAACGGGTTCTGGTAAATCGTATTCAATGGTAGTGTATTTATTATAGGGTGACGTTCATTATGTATACATTTAGAAGGAATACTGATTTATTTACTTGATTATTTTACTTATGCGCGCCCCCCTTCTTTTTTTATTTTCTTTATTCATAATAGATGGGATATGGCGAAGATAAGGGTATTATACCTAGAACATGTGTAGAATTATTCGAACGCATAAAAGAGAAGAGAAACGACAAGCTTAATTTCCAAGTAGAAGTATCTTATATCGAAATTTATAATGAAAAAGTACGCGATCTCCTTAACCCACTCAACAAGGGCAACCTTAAAGTAAGAGAGCATCCGGTTCTCGGTCCTTATGTCCAGGATCTCTCCCGTCTGGCTGTCAACTCTTTTGAAAATATTGATCAGCTGATGGATGAAGGAAATAAAGCCAGAACTGTTGCGGCAACCAATATGAATGAGACTTCATCTCGTTCTCATGCTGTGTTTACTATCTTTGTTACGCAAAAATTGACTGATCCGGCAACTAAGCAAATTCAAGAAAAGGTGGCTCGTATTAGGTAAAAAAAAAGAAGAAAAAAAAGAAAGAAAAACTTTAAACCATCCAATAAAAACTAATATGTACATATATCTATATTTAAAGTTTGGTTGATTTAGCTGGTAGTGAACGTGCAAACAGTACAGGTGCCACAGGCGTCCGTCTTAAGGAAGGTGCAAATATCAACAAGTCCTTGACAACCCTTGGTAAAGTCATTGCCGGTTTGGCCGAACAAGCTTCAGCTGATCCAAAAAAGTCATCCAAAAAGTCAAAAGACGGTTTTGTTCCTTTCCGTGATTCCGTATGAAACTTTTTTTTTTTTTTTTTTTTTTTAAATTTTTTTTTTTTTGGAAAAAAAACTTTTTTTTTTTTTTTTTTTACTGACATGCAATATTTAGGTTTTAACTTGGTTACTTAAAGATTCCCTCGGTGGTAATTCCAAAACATGTATGATTGCTGCTATCTCTCCCGCAGATTATGATGAAACGCTTAGTACACTTAGATATGCTGACCAAGCAAAGAAGATTAGAACAAAGGCTGTGGTGAACGAAGATCCTACTGTAAAGGTGATGCGTGAACTCAAGGATGAAGTAGAGGCACTCCGACAAGCGCTTATGGTGTATGCACCAGAGGAAGTTGAAAAAATCACCGCCAATGCACATCCGGTCAAGGGACAGAAAAAACAGGCATCTCCTCCTCCTCCAGCAGCAACAGGACTTGCACCTCCAAAAACACCTTCCCCTTCCAAATCTACTGTTGTATTTACAGATGCAAATGGAAATACGACACAGTTGACAAAAGACGAAATGGTGGATCAACTTAAAGTCACGGAAAAATTATTGACAGATATGAACCAGACATGGGAAGAAAAACTTTTAAATACGGAGAAAATTCATGTTGAGCGTGAAAATACCCTAAAAAAATTGGGTATCACCATTGAAAAGAATGAAGTGGGTGTTTACACACCAAGAGAAATTCCATACATGATCAACCTCAACGAAGATCCACTCATGTCAGAATGTTTAATGTATCACATCAAGACTGGTAAAACTTTTGTCGTTCGCCTGGATGAAAACAGCACCGAGTCATCATCACCAGCTGGCGAGGTGGAGGAAGTCGATGAGGAGAAGGGTGTCATCAGACTTAGTGGCACTAATATTAAGGATAAGCATTGTTACTTTGAAAATATTGATGACACCGTTACTTTATACCCCGGCGAAGATTGTACCACAATGGTGAACGGAAGACGTATTAGTGAACCCAAATTATTAAAGAGCGGATATCGTATTATTCTTGGTGATAACCATGTGTTTAGATTTAATAATCCTGGTGAAGCCATGCGTGAGCGTGAGCAACAGATGCAGCAGCAAGAAGAACAACAAAGAAATACGGATTCTCCTAGTCCACCCTCGCCTACTTCGGAAAATCAAAGTTTGACCTCAGCTCTTGGCAGTTCCGAAGTTATGGACTGGAATTTTGCTCGTCGTGAGGCCATGCTCAATACTTATATCAATGATTCAAATTTTGGCAACTTTACAGACGAAGATCTTGATAAGCTCTTTGATGATGTCTCCAAGGTACGTGTGTTACGTAAGCGTCAGTCCACCTCTTCCGACACCTTATCCAGACGTACTTCTACTTCCTCCGTCCGCAGAAGTACCTACTCTACTTCGACTTCTCTTTTTACTGAAGACCCTATCGATGGTTACTATACCACGGATACCAGCACCATCTCCTCTACCACGTCATCGAGCCGTGAATCTCTCTTGATGATGGCTCAAGACGAGCGTGATTTCCAGTTGGAACACCATCGTAGAAAATACGAAGCCAAATTACGTCGTCTATCAAGACGCCTCTCTCAGGCACCTGTCACATTTACAAAGGCAGAGGCCACCCTTGGTAGAAAGGTGATTCAGTTGTGGAAGAAGAAGCGTAATGTCGCTATGGCTCAGGTCATGTTTAGCAATATCGAGAACCTCAACCAGGCAAATAAGATGGCAGCTAAAGCAGGCAAAGGTGTCTCTTATCAGTTCACAGTGGTACATGATAATGCATCTGCTTATTCATTGTCCTATTGGGATACAAACAACCCAAATCACAATGCACAAAGATCGACTGATCTTGCATTATTAAAGGAAAGTAAACCCTGTGTCGGTATCAAAGTAATTGACAAGAAGCACCAGTCTACCTATATTTGGTCCATGGATAAGTTCCTCTCACGCCAAAGACATTTGAAAGGTGCTTACTACTCTACAGATTCTAAGAAACTGATGAAGGGTGAGGATCTTTACTACGATACTGTTGTCCCTGCATACAGTCTTGTGGGTCTTGCCAGTGTTCCCTTAAAGAACCTTGCCACTCAGGTTCCTGTCGATAGTACTCTTTCCATTTATTGTAAGAACACTGGTAAATTCAAGGGTACTATCAAGGTTTTAATTGCACCTATTGCCCGCTCCGTTCGTCAGCCTTATCACTCTGATAGAGAAGATGACGAGGAAAGTTCCGATGATCAGCCTAGTAATTTATTACATGTTGGACAACAGCTTGTCTTTGAAATTCGTGTTGTCGAAATCACCGGTATTGATCCAGAAGAATTCTCACATGTGCATGCACAGTTCCGATTATCAACCTTTGGATCCAATTTGGATAGAGTGTTTGCATCTGAGCCTTATCAACAAAAGAACAGCGATACACTTTTCTTTGATTATCATCAGACACTTTCAATGACAGTAACAGAAGACATGCTCTACATTATTGAAAACAAAGACATTAACTTTGAGATTTACGGTAAACCCAAGCCTGGCTACCTTGACCTATTATCGGATAATAACTCATCAGAGCCATCCGCCCTACCAGCAAACCGAACACAAGATATCATTGCACAAATCCAAGTCTGTGAAATCACTGCTGAAGGTGACTACAAACCTGTCCCTGTCGAATCCAACCCCAACAATGAATTCACCAACGAAGTGTTTTCTTTACAGCAGGGACAGCAGCGTCGTATTGCATTGACCATCCAGCATGGCAGTCACGACCAAGAGGTCCGTTTTGATAAAATTGTCAATCTGCGAGTGGGTCATGTACGTCTGATGGATAGCAAGAACAGAGTCACTGAATCGCCTTCCCAAATGGAGATCCCGCTCAACTTGATCGCCACCACCTCATCATCTACACAGATCAGTGCCCAGGGATCATGGGATAGCTCGCTTCATGATACCATCTTTCTCAACACCATCACACCTTCCACACACAAGGTGCTTCTCAACCTATCTTGGACATTGCGTAACAAGAGCCAGTGTGATATTAAATTTGAAAAGGAAATTGCGGTTGTCATCAAGGACCAAAACAAGGCAGCCAGTCTCAAGAAGAAGACCAAGCGAAACTCAGTCATCATGAACTTCTTCTCCCTCAAGCCCAGTAACATCAAGAGCCAGGTAACTGCTCTTTACATGGTGGAGCACGTTGCTGAAATGATGGGTGTGTCACAGTTATGGAGACAGCACCAGGCGACGGAGCGACTTTTGAGTAGTTACGATGAGGGTAGACTAAGAATGCAGCGTAAAGAAGAGGTGGAGCAGGTGCGTTATCGTCTCTATCTGACAGAGCAGTTGCTCAACCCTACCTTGGAAGGTGGCGAACAAAGGAACGCGCTAGAGAGTATTCAGCCATCTGGTGTGGCGACCCCAGAATCGATTTTAAATATCTGGATGAATTCGAAACCAAAGGCTGAGCCTACTGAGCTTCCCGAATGTCAACCAAAGGTGTCTCGGTGGGTTCCAAAAGTACACCAGGTTATACTTACCGGTGATGGTGTTTCGAAAAAGGGCTTCTTGACTCGTAAGAAGCGTAGTGACGGAACCGAAACTGAAAAGCTATGGTGTACACTTATGGGGTAAGAGAAGATTTGGAAAAAAAATAAATAATGAATACTATCTTACGTCGTTTTTTTTTTAAAAAAATATAGAAATTATTTATTCATGTATGAAGATCAACATGAAGTTAATCTTGTTGATATTTTACATATCAGACAAATACAAGCGACAGAAGCTAATACTGTGAGTTTTAATATCACTTAGGAAAAAAAAAAAAAAAAAAAAAAGAAAATCTAATGTAAACATACTATCTTTTTAGAGCACATCTTTCAAGGTTGATACACTATATGAGTCCTGTACACTTCAGGCACAAGACAGTACCATTATGAGAGAATGGGTTTCTGCTATTCAGAATTAGAGCGAGTTTTCTCGTTTATTTTATTTTTTTTTACAACTATCTATATATATTTGTCTTATTTATTTTTGTTCAACCTATTTATATTTACATGTTAAATCACTGTATGTCATCTTCTATACCTCCAACTAAAACTTACCGTACCTAAACTACCGCCCCCTTTTTTTTTCTTTATCCTTTCATGCTTTTATACCAGTGCTTGACGAGAGTCAGACATGTAATTTTAATAAATAAAAAATATTAATTTATGTAATTTCTTTTCTCTTGGTTATTAATGGATAGTAAAACAAACTTTTCATCCAATCTGAAGTGCTTTTTCTACGATTGTTTCGTTTTTTTATTTCGATGCCTTTCTTTTTTTTTAAAGAAAAAAAGAAACGTGCTTAGCTTATTAAAAGAAAATCTTGTACCCAAGTATGTATTTTTATCTTTTTCTTTGAAATATGTATAAATTAACATCAATATTTCAATAAGGTAAACACTCACTGAGGCCTTTGCTTTTTTTAGAAAACAGAAAATTGAAAATGATCTCAGTAACTTATCGTATGATTTTAACAAAACAAAAGCATATATTCTTAAAATTCTATATATTCTGATATCTCGATCAAAAACTTTATATTCAACATTAACACATCTACAAGTAGTGTCGATATCAGTCATTTGTGTACTATTATACATCTTGTCTTTATTAATATTAGTCACATTTTCTATTACTTCTTGTTATTTTTTTTTTGTTTGTTTCAATAGTTTCTGCATACGATTAAAGCTCGATCAAATCCATAATAGAAATCTCAGCCTTCAAGCCTTTCTTTTAAAAAACGTGAATGAGAAAAAAGCAAAAACAAAAACTTTAGGTATGTGTAAACAATAAAGCCATGGAAAAAAAATAATCAGAAACTTGATGATTGAACAAGTAGAAGCTGGAGTCCAGAACCTGATTTGCTATAAAAAGTTAGAACTGTAAGTAAATAGAAGGTTAGATCACTTTATTTCTAAGAATAATAATCAGAGTATGAGATAAATTTAATGGAAGTGTATATAAGAATGAGGTGAGAAACATTCTTTACTTTTTTTTTTGTTATAAAATATATTTGTAACATTATCATTTTCATATGTATGTATGACATACTGTCTTTTTCAAGAAAATGAGAAAAAATTTCAAATTACTGAGAAAAGGAGGATATTTAATGAGAAAAAAATTGGATCAAAATAGAGGTTAAGGTGAGAGGGCCAAAGGGGACTAAGTTCATGATCCAATCCAATGAATGATAACACAAAGGCGTATGCTTAAGCGTCTAAATGGGTCACATTTATCATCAACTCCAATTGCCATGCAATAAGACAACCTTATGTTTTATTTAAGATGACACAAACCGTTTTCACTTTATTAAAAGGAGCAAGTTATCATATAGGTTATAGCATCTACATTTGTTAACGTAACTTTAGATCAATCCATTGGAGACCTATTTCAGTTAATAACATAATAGATGCTACCTGTGAACTTGATTCCGACGTTTTTTATTTGTTTTTTTGTTTCTGAATACGAGGACATCACTTACATTAAAGAATAAGCCAAAAAAAGATTATAGAAATTTACGTCTAGATTTCGTTTAAGAAATATTTGTTACTTTCTCTACATGAGAACAAGAGGATGTATTTTAATTCATTTATATTGAAACTCAACTGAACATATAACTCACACTATTCTCTTTCCTTTATAGCTATCAAAAAATCAGATGGTCTTTGGACTCCAGGTGGATTCATTTTTTGGCTGTCCAGATGATCACGTTGAATGAGTTGGCTATTATAAAGAACATGTATATATAAATGTATTCTAAACCCTTATTTTAAGTTTAAAACTGAAAAGCCATGTTCGCGTTCTCTTCCGACCTCCTCTTACCACCTGGTGTTGTTAATATTCTACTCGACCTTGCGTTCTTGACTGGCTGTTGCCATCCTGTCCCATAGACTATCTGACGTCGTTATACTTTATAACTTCATCAATATTATTTAATGGGTTACTCACTTGTTTTTATATATGTCCCTTCCTGGTTCTGCTATGGTATATTCTACTATTCTCGTCTACTATTCTGATCTCTATGCTATGCTCTTGCGGCTTCTACTGGTGAACCCACCCGACTCATGGTATTCACAGCATGCCTGCACAATTTGGTTCTACCCTATTGATTGTCTTTATTTATAAAATTATTATATTTTCGCAATAATTCTTAATTAGTAATTATTTTTTCTCAATTTCTTGAAATAAGTAGTATATCTGATCAGTACAGAGTTAAAGTGTTCCGGTGACTTTTTAATACATAATATTATAATTAATAACAATGAAAAAAAAAAAATACAATATAGAATTACTACATTATGTTCTTTTTCTTTCTACTAGAGTGATATGCTACTAAAAACAATTTCAAACCTAAATACAATGCGTTTATGCTAGTTCAATAATTGAAAGCAGAGAGAGCGACGAGGAATTTATATGAATAAAATAAAATGTTTATTATAGATTAAGTATTTTACTTTTTGCTTCATCTCCATAATATCTTACTCATGTGGTGTGTAAGTGATAAAAAACACAAAAGAGTAAAATTTCTAAAGTGTGATAAATTCTTTAAATGTCATATTCCTTGACAATGAAAAAAAAAATGACGTTACACACATGCGATGAATGTAGGAAGTGATCAAATATGGCAATACAAGTTTGATAACGTATAAAGCGTCTTGTATAGAATGTTTAATTTTATATATTTAACAAAGCCCCATTGTACATATGTTCTAGAGAGAAAGTAAAGGGTTCTATTTTTTGTTTTATGAACTAAATGATATATTTCGTTGCTAGATTTCTGTAACACACGTAACATTTGTTATTGTTCTACAGCAGCATTTTTGGGAAGAGGGGGGTGACCATTTGACACACAAATACCATATGTTTTTTTATGTTAATTTGACGTCAGTTATGGGCTACTGCTCCAATTTACCATCAATTTACGGGTGCTTCCTTCCCACCTCCGTTCATACTTGTATAAAGGGTAATACAATGTCGACTTTAAGAGCTGGAAAGGCGAAAATTATGCTCAATACAAACGTTATATGGTAGTGTTATGAATGATTTAAATTTGTGTATATATTCTTAAAATTGTTTCATAATAAATAGAGGCGCTCATAAGACCAGTTAAGGGATGGACCGGGCATTGTTGTAGAAGAAAAGAAGAAGAAAAAATAATGACAACATATTTTATTATCAAGTTAACATATTAATCTTAATGGAATATATCTTCTTGAAATATATACCTTAATCAAAATAGTTGTAACTTTTAGTATTTTCTTTGAAGATGAGGTGAGTAACTATGAGAAAAACTAGTTTGGGTGCTAAGCCTACCTATGAATTAATGATTTCTCATCAGTCTAATAAATTTATGGTAAAGACATGTAATTTTACACATGTGTCGTATTATTTACTACTATCATTAAAATCTATTTATATTTTTTTTTAAAAAAAAAAGAAAATAAAAGTGTGTTGAAACAATGTAAAAGTAATAAGAATACTTCCTCTTCGCAAAATAAAACTGGCCATCAATTGATGTACAGTATATCCAAAGGGAAGTGGTTATACTTGGACATCCTCTCCTCATGACCGATGAAGAGAATTTGCATGTTGTTTGAGTGTATATTTTTATTTAATTTGCAATATTATTTGTTTAAGTTAATACATTTGTTCGTTCCGAGAAATAATATAATAGATGCTGTTACTTTTACTGTTTTCTATTGGTTTAGATGATAGGTGCCTGATGTATATACACTTTCTTCTCCCCTCGTAGTAATGGGATCAACAATTTTAAAAGACTGAGATAAACAAGACACACACACACATATATATATATATATATATATAGCAGTTAGATAGAGTTTCTTCGTCGTTGATTAGAGTAGCGAAAAAATGATGGAACCACCTTGGAGTAGCTACGGATAATAAAGATGACAGACATCATATATATGACTATCATTATTACTATAAATGATGTAAAAGCATGTTATATAACACCAAAAATGAAAGAAATACAATAATACACCGAAACCGTTTATTATGATCATAATAAAAAGTTTCATATTTACTAGTAAATAAACAAATGGTTTTAATTGTTTTATTTTTCCCATTTTCCAGTATTCAGATAATAACGGATGGATAATAGTTGATTAAATATTATTAAGTATGTTGTATATTGTTGTATGTGTTTAAAAACGTACTCTTTATAATAATAAAAAATAATAAATGGTACGTTCTCTCTAAAATAATTATTAATGTGAAAATTGGTGTGTATTTTGTATTGTTTGTTTGTAGGAAAGAGGAAAGGGGAGGAAGTTGGGAGGAAGTTGGTATAGAAAATAATAAGAAAATAATATATAATATATGATAATAAGAGTAAGCTAATAAATGATAATATAATAATAAATGTTGCATAAGACCTTTTTTGTAAAGTTTTTTGATCGTTTTCTCTATTTTTTTGTGTTTTTTTACTGTTGCAAGTTATTTTTCTATATCCTTTTTTTTGTTGCGTAGTGTATTGTTGTTAACGTTTCTTTTCATCATTTTCCTGATATTTACATTGTTGTGATGTATGTGGAGGTGGTGGATAGGGATAATTATGAAAACCTAAAGGCGGTAAATCACGATGCTCCATCTTTGGTTCAGAATAAGATGAGGAAGACAACGTTCGGATAGACGGTAAACGATTCTGTAAAGGAGAAGAAGGTTGAAGAGGAGGGGAATTTGACATCATTTGTTGGCTTGTTGTTGATTGAGGTGTTAGAGGTTGTGGTTGGTTATTATAAGTTATATTAGCATGTTGAGGTGGTGGTGGTGAATTAGATTCTCCTCGTTGTAAGAAATTAGAGACGACTGGATCCATTTCAGCGGAGAAGATATTTTGTGCTTTAATGATTGCTCGCAGCATATCTTCGATAGTCTTTAAACGCTCCTCGATAGCCTCCAGGGCTGCTTTACTGGGCGCATTTCTCTTATCATCACTGGAAGAAGAAGAAGAAGGGTAGACACAGGTCACTCCAGATTTTTCACAATTTCGGCAGGGATTCTCGCCGTTACATTTTGTCTTTTTACGTCGACATTCACCGCATGCGCTAACTATTTTTGCTCGCTTTCGTCTAGGTTCCACTGTAGTTGTAGCAGCTGTCGTATTAATAGTGGAAGAGGTTGTTGATTGTTCGTCTATAGGCATTTATAATACTGTTGTTGTTACTGCGTATATTTATTATTCGGGCTGATTATTTACGTAATTTAATATATATACATATATATATTGTATATTGCTATTGTTACTATCGTATTGTATTGTATTGTTGTAGGTTTTTGTTGCTTTATGTTTACTATTTCTTTAAATATTGTAATATAAAATAGTAACTACTCTAGCTAATATATTCTAATACTTTTGTTAGTATTATTCTTTTAAATTCAAGAACCAACAATGGAAAAAACAGACAAGAAAATAAAGAAGAAAGAAAAGAAGAGAAGAGAGGAAAAAAGAAATGGAAACAGAAACAGAAGTTATCGAAAATAAATAAATAAATAAACAAGAGTTAATTTAAGCTATGATTGGACGATCGTTGACCCTAAAAATGAATGAATAAAAAAAAAAGAGAAAGAAAAAGCGCCCTAAGCCTTTTAAGAGACACACGTTGTCCAATACCAGACAAAGCAAGCAAAACCTACCCCTGTTTGCTGGTTTGGAGTGACTTGGCGACACAAGCCACTTTCGGTCTTACCAAAAAACATGTGCTTTTTTATACGCGTGGATGCATCAATGGCTTAAAAAGTAAACATCTCCGATATTTCCGTCTTTTTTCCTTTCCTTTTGAAACAAGGTTCTTTTTTCAGCGCCACCGCTTGGCAAACCTCAGAAGGTTAGCCTCTGAAATGCAAGTTTAGACTCATTGCAGAAGTCTCTTTGTTATTTTTGTTACCACTAGTAAAAAAGGATATAGCATTGATCATTTCCTTTGAATAGAAGGGCTCCATTAAGCATAGTTATTTTAATCTGACTCTTATCTTTCATTTCATCCTTCCTTCTTATTGTTATCATTGGACAAAAAAAAGAAAGTAAATCAATCCTTATGTTAGCTCATAAATCATTGATTTCTTTAAAATATCTGATAATACACTTCAATTAAGTTTCCCACTTATAATAGTAGCCATAGAATCTAAATATTCAGTTATTCAAGCTTAGAATTAGGCTGCTGTTGGTCTAACAAGCCTATTCTTCCATTCCCATTTCCAGTTTCCGCTTTTCTTTTTTCTATTTTTTAAGAGGAAACCATTGAAATTGTTCATTTTTTTAATTGTTATAACTTAAGGATTCTGATACGAAAAATCGGGTTTTGTCTATCATAAACATTTGATCGGATCGCTGATTAGCTGTCACGTCTTTTCCGACTTCAATGACATAATTATTCTTCTTTATTAACACATACTTATGGTGTTTATCACTTAATAAGTCAGCACTATCTGGACTATGTTTGTTCGCTTATATTATCTTTTCATCGGCTGGTAAAACTCGCGTGAAATCACTCTTTCGTAATCAAAACGTTTACCACAAGTCACACCTCTTCCAAGTCACGAGAATAGCCGGCTATTAATTCCAATTTATTTGCTATTTCTTTTTTCTTCAATAATTTATTCCATAAACTAAAACAATAAATAGAAAACACATAAGTTTGTATTTTCTTTTTCTCTATAATATATGCGCTCAACTTTAAAACCGTTGGAAAACATTTCCGACAAACCAAGCTATCTTACTTCTGTCAATAATAACAATACAACACTTTCTTCTATAGAAAAAAACAATTCAACTCCGAGCAACCTCCGTTTTAAACAACAACTGCCCAACACCTCCTCTTCTTCTCCTTTGGTCAATATGAAGGCAAAAGAGCATAGTCTTTACTCTCTTATAACAAATGCACCACACTCGCTTATTCCATATTCTATTTACGACTATTCTTCTCATTCTGGAAGTTACTTTCCTCAAAATATATCTGTAAACAACCCCTCAGAACAGGCCTCGAGATGGTCGTCGGGTTCGCATGACCAATCTCAATTCATTACCATTAAATTAGAACAGCCTGTTGTTGCTTGTAAGACTATTTTATAAAGCAAAAAAAAAAAAAAAAAAAAAGGCCTTTTTTTAATGATCTTTAATATAATTTTTATGAATAGGCGAAATCTTATTTGGAAAATATCATCACAGTAAAGTCATCAAGATAAAGTACAGAATACTTACTAATATGTATTTTAGGCCATGTTTGCAACTTGAAAGAATTCAAAGTACTTGGTGGTTTGAACCCAGATGATATGAAGGAGCTCTTACACAAAGGTATTACAAAAAGTCTTTGTTTTTTTCAATGATAAAACTAAATCATCGCTTATCAATAGGTCTTGCTAACGATAATGAAGCTGAATCTTTCCCAATAAGATATTTATATAATGATTTGGTATTTATCATTTGTATAATGGTATTCAATCATATTAACATGTCATCAAAAAGGTCTTTCCCGTACAATACATTAAAATCATGCCATTGGCCACATTTGGAGCAAACTTTAATTATAGTATTTGGTATGTGGAAATAAGAGGTATTAAAGATGAACAATTAATGAAAAAAGTCGATGAGGCATACCAGCAGGTAAGATTTATTGAATACATTATACAATTGTTTGCATTTAACATTATTTAAAAAGTACAAAGAAATGGAAACAATCCGTTTATGCTTGAAACATTTTCGACAAAAGAATATGATGGATGTGTATCAGATATTAAAAAACAAATCGGGTATTGAGTTGGAGCATCCTCTTATTACAAAATTACACCAATCATTAGTGATTCAAGGCGAATTTGAAAAGACCGAAGAAATCATTAAGGATGCCGAAAATCGAAATATTTTCAATAGTTATGTGAAGGATGCGATATATACGCCTAATTGGCAAAAATTAGTCGTATATAATGATGGTATATAAAACAAGAAAGAAAGAAAGAAAAGCCTATTAACACATAGTATAATAGACGGGGATTCTCCTTGTGCTCGTGGTGGTCATCAGATGTGCATAGACTCAGAATATAAAAAGATTTACTTGTTTGGTGGATGGGATGGTAAAAGGGACCTCTCTGATTTTTGGTGTTTTAATATCAGAGATAATCGCTGGAAGCGTTTAAGCTCCGATACAACTTTGTGAGTACTCTTGCATAAAACTGTGTGCAACAAACATTTAACAATCTATACTAGACAAAATGGCCCAAGTGCACGTTCCTGTCATAAAATATGTTTTGATCCTGTTTCAAAATCGGTACTTGTGTTAGGTCGTTATGTGGAATTGCAGTCTGTAAATGATCCTAAAAACCCTCCAACTTCAGATTTCTATCAGTATTTTACAGAATTAGACAGTTGGGTTAAATTAAGTGAAAGTACAGAGGTAAAGGGATAAATGCTTTTATGGAAGGCTGGATTTTTTTTATTGATCGTCTCACTCTTTTTATACATAGCTTGATGGTGGTCCACCTTTAGTTTACGATCACCAAATGTGTATCGATCCTATAACCAAAAGACTTTTTGTGTTTGGAGGTCGTGTGGTAACTAGTGATTTATCAACAAACACATATAGTGGATTTTATGTATATGATTTGGTGTTAAATTTGTGGAATATTATTAGGTAAAGTACATGACTTTATTCATTCGAAAAGAGAGGTATATTTTATAGCTTTTATTTATCATATATATAGGTACGATATCAATAGCACACAGATACCTCCTATATCACCCAATAGTAATCATCTTTCAGTTGATATACCTCCTATTGGACGCCGAAGATCAAGCAACGGTTCATATGTACCTGCGCCCAGCGCATCTCAGACCATCAAATCGCGTGCAGGACATTCAATGCTACTCGATGAAAAGCAGCGCTGTATTTACATCTTTGGAGGGCAGCGGGATAAGGAATATTTATCGGACCTTTATCGTTACTCGATTACCGACAATAAGATCACGGAGATTGCACAAGACTTCTCAAAGAACTTTGGATCCGACTCTGGTTACACACAACGCGCCACACTTGATGAAGAGCGTCAGGAGATTTACATGTTTTCGGGCTATCTGTGGTCCAAGGCAAATAGTGTTGTAAAAAATATTTTTTGGGTTTATGAGATCAATGCAAATAAATGGAAAACCGTTTATATAAGGGATAATCATGATCCAGCCTATTGGAGAAAGATGAGTGAATTGGAACCTTACCCACGATTTGCGCATCAAATGGTCTTTAATCAGCGGGATAGGTCCTGGTTTATATTTGGTGGTAATCCAGGTGATTACTCGAAGCATTTTAGAAGGTTGGACGACTTTTGGAAACTAAAACTTGCAAAGTAAGTCATTTTGGGAAAATGAGAATTTCATAGTCTGTTGTTGACATTAACAATACCTTGCCTTTAGACCCGATTCAGCTCAAATCGTTAGACGTTGCCTTTATCTCATTCGTACAAGAAAACTTTACGAGTTGTGTAAAAAAGCGGATAGTCATTTCGTATTTAAGGGACAAGTGCTGCAACAAAGAGGTGAAAACCAGTATACCATGGATGCATTAGATTATTTGAGGAGATATGTTACACCAATGGTTGATAATCAATCAAAAGAGGAAGTCAGTCAATTTAGAAGACTGTGCACCCATTTATGCCTTTCTGAAGATACAGCAGCAGCAAGCGGTAGTACAACTCACGATTTCCTTATGAAATCAAGTGAAGGTAGAATTCTATACACCATTCATTTTTTCTTGTACTCATTTTATTCTTCTTTAGATATTAATTTTGCAGAACGCACCAAGGTCTTCCAATCCATATTAAACTTTTTCCCAGACAATATGAAGGAGCCTCAGGGTGCATTAACAGATGCTATAAAGATTTATTGAACATTGCCTCTTATTTTTATTCTCTGTAGATTTTCTTCTCTTACATTGTCCATTTCATTTCTATTATATAGCTTCTCTTTTTCAATAAACTCATTTAGAAATATATATATATATATTAATCAATCCATGTTTTTTATCATAAAGCGCCTCTTTCTCTATCATTTTATGAAATTCTGTCTGTATATTTACATACCAAAAATCAATACATATAAGCAGTCGTTTATGAAGTTGTTACATCGTAAAAACACTATTATATATTGAATTTCATTCAAACTAGCTTCGCATTCAAAATGAACTTTATTTTACACCTCTGCGGTAACCTTTACCAATAGTCCAAGTAATATTTCATGCTTTTTAAACTTCAGTTTGCAACAAAATGAATACGATAGAAGACCACTAGCACTCAAGTCTCTAAAAAAAAAACACTTTCAAAAGCATTCCGATTGTTATGATATTCCATAAATCTGTGTTCCAATAACCAAGTTTGATTGCATTTACTCATAAAAATAAAATAAAAAAACAAATATCAATCGTATAAGCAAATAGAAACATCAAAACACAAAAACAAAATACTTTCCCCCTTCTTTATCGTACATCCTCTCTCTTTTTTAGGAAAAATAATTTTGGCTGTATTTTTCTCTATAACATGTTTTTTTGGGTTTCAGTTTTTTTAATAATCATGCGTAACTCTACTATAATTGAAAAAAATTCTAACGAGAAAAAGAAAGGTTGAATCATTTTATTCAAAAATAATCTAAGGCTTAAAAAATTACACATTTGAAATTGAATACTATACAAAATCGAAGTATAATTAATGCCCCACACTCTCTATTGGGATGCTATTATCATTATTTCAAGTTGTTAAAAGTAAAAGTTGTTTATTGAAAAAAAACCAAGTCGTCCAAAAGTTAAAGCTTACCTCTCCTCCTTTTTATGCAAGGATCAAATTCTCTTTGGTATTTAGAATGTCTTTAAAACGTTTCCTTTTTAACAATCCTCGTCAACTTTAATGAAAATTTATGTTGTACGACCGAAAATATGGCTGGGTCACCCAAATTTGGGCTCTTTTTTTGCATTGCATTGCATTGCTAAGCCTAAAATTGAAAACGTAAGACAGATTATTTTATCTTTATTAACATCTGCTCTAAACTTTATTGTTAAAGCTAGATAGTAATGTCTTTTACTAAAGCCATCAGAAATTGTGAAAGAGTTATACAAATAAGCACTAATAGTTGTCTCAACTGCAGTATCTCTCTGCATGTATTACTATGTACTCTCTGGTTATTGCGCTGATCTACTATACCCCTTGAAGATCATCGTTTTTATGAAGTAATAGTCACATACACCCATCTATTATTACTCATATGATACTATATGCTTATTCTTGGGTATAATTAATAAGCAAGCTATTATTTTTTTTCTTTGTATTATTACATCGGTCCTTGGTGCTATTCAAATCATTTTAAGACCTGTATGAACTTTATGCGTAAACTCATTTTTAAAATGGGTCGGTTTTTATAAAGCTGATAGGATATTAAATGATCGGTGATCAGCCAAGTAGTGCGGTGTACATCAGAATAGAAAACATACAAACGTTTTTCCATCATAATAAACGCCATATATCTAATTTTGACCTTTTAGTACATAAAAAGAAAGCCAATCAATAGCTCAAATGTAGGACATCTTGTGATGACAGACAGAAAATAGAAAATGAGCTTAATTTCATGCTGTTTATTTTCACTTAATAAAAGTTGCTGATTTTGGACATTTTGAGGTGACAAAACATCTGGGAAAGACTGAAAAAGTTTAGAGCGTTTTAGAAATCTGTATTGAAACCAATTTAAAATCCATATGTATCGACTTTCTTTTTATTAAAGAAAAAAGAAAAAAGGAGAATTGCATAAGATTAGTAGCTTATTTATCATTTTTAAATAATAAAATATTACTCTAGACTTTAAAATTAGCAATCTATTTCTATTTCCTCTGCTCTACGTCCACAAACGTTCATTTAAATATAGAAGACTTCTGATAAGAAAATATATTACCAATTTAGTGTCCTCATATTGCTATTATTAACACTTATAATGCATACTTAGCTAAAAGTGACAAAGAAAGCATATATGCTAATTTATAAAAGTAATGAAACTAAATAGGCAATCATTTCTGCATAATGTAGACCTTAGTTTGTTGGTAAAAGTCTATATTTAGATAGATAAATATATCTTATTCACTAAATTAAATATACAATATTTTAGCATGTGCCTCCAACTAACACGCTGCTAAAAAGTTTATATAAATACAAGTTGTTTTCCTCTTTCCTCAATTTCTCTCCACTTACAAATAATATCAAAAATGAAGTTTTCCATTATTTCCGCTCTCTTTACTATCTCCTCTGCTGTTGTTTCTGCCTACTCATTTGATGGTGTTATTTACGTCTATGTAAATAGCATGCCTCATCCTAGAACGTCTTTCCTCAAGTTGGGTTCTGACAACCAAGTGGTAACTGATGGCGCTGCTTGTAAGGATAACCAGACTTTGCCTGCAATTGACGGTGCTCTTCATGGTACCTTTACCACAGTGAACAACCAATGGGATTTCAATGGTAAACATGATAATGAAATTTGGATGGGTTATATCAAGGTCAACGATAACGATTGTCTCACTCTTACCGAAGGCAGTGCATTGAGTGCTGCTACTTGCCCATCGTTCACTGAAGAAATTAAGGTTGGAAACAAATTTGCCTGGTTCAAGGACAAGCGTAATAGTGCCATGTGGGCCTACGGTGGTGATGCTAATGCTATCGAAAACTATGGCTACAACCTGGACGCCACAAACCTCCAAACAACTGATCAGACTTTGAATGGTATCGCTATGAATACTGATGCTTTACAGAACGTTTTCATTGGGCTTGGTTATGTTTCATTAGGCCACGGTGGTAAGCGCCCTACCGGTTGCGAATAAATTGACTGGCTTTATAGTTTTTTTTGTACGCTTATTGCAACCAGACTTAAATTTGTAAAAAAAAATAACTTAGTTAAATTATAAATGAATAAAAACCTTGTACCTTTGAAAAAAAAAAAATCAGTCTGAGGGTCACATGTTGGTTGTTAATACAACCCTTCCCCGAGTACTTTATTAATATCAAAAAGTTTTATGATTTAACTTCTATAGATTATAAGCAAGCGTGCTACGAAAATGACATTAACGTTCTAAGAGTCGGTGGAGTAACAAACTATTTTTTACTAAGAAGCAATCTTTCTCTTTATCTTCTGTAATCTAATAGCATACCCTTTTATATGACTCCAAAAAGCTAATTAAATGGTAGTATCACTTTACTGAAAAGGTAAAGAAGGAGAAAATTACTGTATATGTAGCTTAAAGTTTAGAGGTAACAGACCTCTTTGAATAAAACAGGCAGTTCAAGTTTAGACATACGTACAAATTAGCAGTTATAGGTGTGTTTAAGCTACGATTTATTTTGAAATTCTATTAAACAATGCTTAGTTTTTTACCTTTGGAATAGGGACGGGAGTTATTTTCTTGCACTTTCAAGTTTTCTAGTCATTTATATTGGATATTTTCTGTCGACTTAGTTGAACTATCTGTACTTACTGGAAAAACGGAAGTACTGTATCGAACGATCGGGATTTAAAATAAGTTTCGCCTTTCATTGGTATCTCTTAGTCGAGGGTTCGACTCACCCAGAATGTCTATTTTTTTTGATATTGCATGTCTAAAAAAAAAAAAAGAAAAGAAAACGAGTAATATACATAGGAGATTCTACCACCATTTCAGCATAGCATTTATTATATGATAGAACTATTTTAAAGACTGAAAAAAATCAATTCATATCAGTATAAGGTCATTTATACACCTCGATGTTGTGTAATTACAAGCATAAAAAAGGAAATACCACTGTGGAATTTTTCAATAGATACAGATTCCGGATAATTGCTTTCTTTTTGAAATCTGTAATAACCTTCAATTTATCTTGAATCTTTATAAACTACAAGAGCTATATTTATTACGGATTATATTCCGTATATAGAGTGGATTATTTAAAATAATTAATATTGTTGATAATTTATTCATTATTTAGATAAAATAAACAAAGGCAATTTATGTCTCTCTTTTTCAACTGAACCGAGAATTTGGTTGAGTTTAGTCGCTCAAAGTTTATATTTGAATAACTTGTCCCCTTCTCTTTCCCTTTTTTCTTGTATAAAATACAGTACATTGTACTAGTGTATTATCCCGATTTTTTAAAGCATAAATTAATTAAGATTATATGGTATACAAGAAAAAAGGGAAAGAGAAGGGGACAAGTTATAATAAAGTCATATTGGGTGTTTTCCGTATAAAAAATTTAATTATATGCCTGGGACCTTGTTTGAATACATTATTGCTACGGTCATTTTTTGTTTTGCTGTTTAAAGCCGAAACCATGCAAAATATTTTCATTTGCTATATTTAGACTCCCTTGAGGTCCTGAACTCAATCATCCCATATATACATATTCTATGTAAATAGTAGTGATGGTTCCAGCCCCTCCCTTGTTCCTTCCTTATCTTTTTTATTACTAATGCTGGCTGAGTTCATGTTATAGATAGTTTGATTAAACGAAATAAAAGAAATTATTAAGCAGGACGCGTGAAGAAGGATTCTTTCTACCTTCGTATTTTCCTCATCAAATAGCTTCTCTACCATTATAATAGCAGACTCAATGAAAATAAGCAAATATAATCATGTAATATACGTATATGCATTAAATAATTTTTATTGTTGATGTTGTATAGATAACAAAAATATGTATCTTTTAATGACTCTCATAGTACGTAAACATATGTTAGTTGCTACGAATAACGATCATTGGCTAAGCTTTTTCATGGATTTATAATTATCTGAAAAGATGACCAACTTTTGCTATTATAAATAAAAAAAACCGTTAATCTATATTCTTAGTCAAGCGTCCTTTTTTCCTTGCTCCCTCTCACTCCCAGCCCCTTTGAGATTTCCTATCATTATTATTAATTCCGCTATGTTTTCAATCGGCTAGGTATAACAGTCTACTCTGAGTATATATTCTTAGTTATTAATCTATGGAGTAAGAGAAGCTTTGACCTCAGCGTACTAAAAATAATATTAAAATAGAATAAAGTCTCGATCATTTGTTCTAATTAAATCTTCTCTTTTGCAAAATATATATATATATATATATATACAAGTTTTTACTTCTAAAAAAATTGACCAAAGAGGTATAAAGCTAAATCTGGTTTTCAAATTGACTATGACGCACTAGACTTGGCTAAAAACCTTCTATGCTAGCCAATGGTATCAATGATCCTCCTGAAATACCACAAGTCTAGATTATGTACTATTTTTAAACTGAGAATAGAGAAAGTGACACCCACCCCATTTAATCAGATTGATCCTGTATTTTTTACGAGAATATAAAAGGAGGAATTTTCTGTCATAAAAAAACTCTCTACTCTTCTCTCTTTTTCTATCTTTTTCCATAGTTTTATATATTGATATATACATATTTTTCTTTTATAAATATAAAAGTGATCAGCAACAAAGATACGATATGATTTGCGATACAAACTGGTGTACTTATTGTGACAATGCTATCAATCGTGATTCTGTAAGTACGATTTTGAGAAATAATATCATTGACTTTTCCATTGACTTACTATTTTTTTTTCTTATTATAACAATAGGATTCGCTATATTGTTCAGAAAATTGTCTTAGAAAAGACACTTCGATATGTGATTCAACGTTGACAAACACCAATATCAAATATCCTGCTCAGGAAGTTTCCACAATAACATCAGAAACCAGCAAATTGAATTCAGAGTCTAGTCTGCCAAGGCTTATCCGACGAAAATCTTCAATCCCCTCTCTTTATTGTAATCATAATAGCCAGCAAACAGTAACAGCTCCGTTGTCAAGCACTGGTACTTTTTTTAGTCAATGCATTCCAGTATCACCTATGACGCCTTCTCTTTCCTCATCCATTTCTTCGTCATTTTCACAAGCGGACGTCTCAAATCAAGTTTATGAAGAACTTTCAGCAACAACACTTCATCACCCAAAACCTCAGACTAGTTCGTATACTATACTAGTACAACGCCTGAATCGTGCCATTGTTGATTTATAGATACCCTCGCTTCTATATACACATATACACGTAAAAAAAAAACACTACCAATGAAACTATACTTCAAAAACAAAAAATTATATATAATAACAAAAAAAAAAAAAGGATCTTAAGTCATTATGTTGCATATCCCTTTTTTTCCCCTCCCCCTTTTCTATATTCTTTTTTTCCGACTTCTTCACATTATGTCTTTACTGTAAATATCCAAAAAAAAAACACAAATACTTTAAAAAAATCATCCAAAAAAAGAATAGTTCCTTTTCATTCTCGCATTATAAAAAACAAACTTAACATTGTCAATTGTCCAATCATTATTATCATCAATATATGCATCCAATCGCTTTTATTTTTGTTATTTATAAAAAATGCAAATTGGAGAATATATGCTTTTGGTAAAAGGCGAGCGGATCTGCAAGGTCGTTTATTTGTATACAATTATATCGTTTAACGGCCCATGTTTCTAATAAGCCATTAATTAGTAAACAAATGCATGTAAACAATGCTGGTAAGTATCACATCATATTTATTAGCAGGTATTGATTAAAGCAGCATCCAATAACATTTTCTAGTAGCATCCATTTTGATGCATCGATGATCTTTTATGGCGATGAATTAAAGTAGGAAAAAAAAAAAATAAGCTTCACTCATATTTTTTTTTGTCGTTTTATATTCTTATTTTATTGAGCTGTTCTATTTATGATTTTCTGTAAAGCAAGGGCTTGCATGATGGATGTGCCTTTTAAAATCTGTTTTTCCCTCTCTCCTTCTTTAGTTTTCTTTTTTTTTTTTTTTGTTTCTATCTCTTTTTTTTAATTTTTTATGTACATATAACTTCTTTCTCCATTCCTATTTTGTTATCGATGCCTAGTTTTTATAAAACAAAACCTCCTTTTTGTGGTGATAAGCCCACTAAAAACATAAAAACCTCGTTTCCTCCTTTTTTAAACTCATGGCAAATGACAAACTACCATAAAAGGGGGTAAAGAGAATATATTTTACTACAAGGAGTTTTTTTTTTTTAATTCAAAAATGGCATTCAACCAAGTGTAGAAAGATATTTATATAACGATTTATATAGAGCGACATAGTCAAAGATAATGTAGTTCAACTATAATTCTTTATAGTTTTCTAATACATATAAAATAGAGAATTAGAAGGAATTTTAGACACCGTAGTATTTTCCCTGGTTTTTTCACTCGATTTATTTTACTCCTTTCCCTTCGAGAAATCAATTTCGAGAAAGAGAAGATTTGAATCACTAAATTTAGTTATTTTGAAAAGACTGTATCTCTTATTGAATGCAGATCTCAAAAAGACTTTGATCCGGATATTCTTCTAAATTATAATGAATTAAATATTGTCATTTAACTCTCAGATTAGATGAGGGCCAAGAGGCATAATAATAGATACTTTTTTATTACTGGTATTATAACTATTTTCCATCTCTTTTTTATACAAAAAAACTGGTATTTTTATACAAGATAAATTCATAATTTGTTAATGTAACAAAATCACTTGTGTATCTTGCATTTAATCCTGATACTACGCTTTTATCAGTTGGAATTCCTAATAAAAGTAAAAAGGCCAAGCAATAATAATAAATGTATATGTCGTACCAAAATGTCTTTTTATTTTTGCAGCATAAATTCCGCCTTCGTGAAAATCACCTTGTTAGAAAAAAATGTAACATTTTTAATTTGAGCAGTAGAGCACAAGTAGTTTGCCTGATTTGTCTCTTACTCCAAAAAGTATATAAATTGCCCTGTTTTTTTCCCTTTTTTTTTATATATATAAGCACAAAAAAACTTTGTTTTTTAACCCTTTCTTTTCTTTTTCTTTTCTTTTTTAAATACACTCCCTTCTTATTTCAACTCTAGAAATTAACAACAACTATAAAACAAAACAATATGGTTTCAATCAAGTCTTTTATTACAACTTCTGCTGTTTTGATGGCCGCATTTACTAATGTTCAAGCAGCTGTTTCTCCATCTTACCCATCTCCAGGAACTATTCAAACAGAGGGTCAACAATATAATGTTACTTGGAGTAAATAACTTTTGATACTATAATTGATTAAATCAATTCACCTTTCAATCAATTGACTTATTATTTCTTTTATTATTTTAGCTTTTGATGGAAAGAACAGCACTCAGACTTATCAAATTGGTAAATCATAACAAACAAACCGACTCGAGTTAAAATTAATATTTTTTGCTATTAAACCTTAGATTTCATGACTGGTTCCAACGATAACCAAACAGTTTTAGCTAACATCGCCACTGTAAGTAATATATATAATCCCCCCTCCTAGAAAAAAACCATTTTTTTAAATAACCTATTTTGATTGTAGGGTGTCAAGGCTGATGCATTATCATACACTTATACTGCTCCCTATGTCACACCTACTTCCGCCATTTACTTTTTTATGTTTACAGGTAAATATATATATATATATATATATATAATAACTGCTTGATTTAATGTCGTTTTAATTAATGCTAACTGTTGAATTCCAATAGGAAGTCAAGGTGATGTTGCTTGGACCACTCGTTTTGGTCTTATTCCTGCTGGTGGTAACTTGACGACTGAGCCTGAGCAAACTCAGCCCGATGGTAAATCTATATTTGTTTTGATTACTTTGATGGATTCAAAATGTGTAAACTAACGAACCTTATTTTTTTTAACAGGTTCAGCTATCCCTTGGGGACAAGGTTCTCTTGATTCTTCTGCTTCAACTAGTACTGTTGCTTCTTCCAGCTCTGCCCCTGTCTCGTCTGCTTCCAATTCTGTTGTCACACCAGCTGCTGCTAGCAGTGGTATTGCTACCGTTTCTGCAAGTGTTAACTCTGCTTCTAGTGCTGTTGCTGGTGTTGCAGCTGCCGCCGCCTCATCAGGTAGTACCATCATCAAACCAGCCCTCGGTTTTGTATCTGCTGCCATAGCTGGTTATTTGTCACTCTAAAAATAGCCTCAACAAAACAAAACAAAATTTTTCTATTGTGATTTTGTTTGTTTTTTCCTGAAAAAAAAAAGAGTTTCTTAGTTAATTTTAATGTTATAATGTATACTATATTGGTTATAGACAAGAGTAATGTTATATATAGTTTTATATACACTTCCTTTTCTCTCTTTTTTTATTATTAAAATGAATGTACAACATATTTATTTATTATTTTTAATCTAATTTTGGACATTTTAAATTTAATTTGAAGGTTGTACCAAAAAGCTTAGTTACATTTTTCTTTTTTTAAAAGTGATTATGGTGTAACCCAGGCAGGTCCCAAAAAAAAATTAAGCAGATTCCAAAAATAAATTTTGTATATTTCTTGTAAACGTGTTTCGCGTCAAATTTGCACATTTACTGACACATTTTAAAAGGTTTAACCTGTGTATTCATCAGATTATATACCATTTTTTCTCATTAAATGTGTAAATTGGTGCAAAACGAGTCTATGTAAAAAAGGTTAAAAAAAAAAGAGATCTATTTTTGAGAATTTCAGTATCTATTTTTATTTTGAATTTGGATATACAAAATTTATTTTTGGAATCTGCTTAATTAGTGTCATTATTTAAATACGTTATTGATTAAAAGTACTCAAAGATGGATCATCAGCCATATACCAATGACTTCTCAGCTATCAAAAGCGTAGTTATCCAGAAATGAATGAAGATAGCAGTATCTAAAGAGCTTCATTTATCATTTTGGCAGATGATTAAAGAGATTGATCAGATTTTTTTTTATAAAAAAAAATATTTCGTTTAAACAATCATATCCAAAGTGATTCATTTATTGAATAAATAGAGAGAGCGCCACAGCAATTCCGTATGAATTACTTACAAGGTATAAAAACAAGTTTGTTTGTGTATGAAATGATGACTATAATTATGGTACTATAGTAGCATCAAAGCAAAACCTTGCTTAATAAAAAAAAAGAAGTTTTTTTTTTATATTTAATTATGCTTCGAGTTCCTAGAAAATCTGTCAAGTATGCTTCCTATGCTTTATTAAAACTTTTTTGAGCTTGCTTTTGATTTAGATATTGATTAATTTTTTTCTGTGGAAAAGGTTACTTCTCTAGGTATTGTTTAGCAAGTCGTAAACTGTCTCTCGTCTACTGCATTAAATGTCTACATAAAAATAGTTTTTTTTTTGTGCCATTTAGTAGAACCATGATTGCTTCTTTGAAAATTCTGCTTTACTTTCGAATATCTTTTGGTGTTCTTTTTTTTTCAAAAAAGAAAATAGGATAGTATTGCATGAGATACGTCAAATATACCATAAAATGTTCTCGTTCAGGCAAAAAGACAATTAAACCTTAAGTTGCTCCAAGAAAATAGTTTGTATATCAGATTTCACAAAAAAAAAAATTAAAGTAAATTCTAGAACTTGAGATTAGTTGCTCTTCAAAAGTAGATACACTTTCCTAACAACAACGATAATAACAAGTACTCTATCTTTTAGATAATTATCGTATTTAAAGTTATAATTATACTTGACATTCAATTAATGGCTTAATAATACCACAGCTACAAAATATCCGATAACAAGTATAATAAATTATGGTTTCCTTGTTTCTTTTTGATTTGAGTGGATGATATAATATTCACAGTCTTTTTAAATTCTAAAAAGTATATCCAGTTGATGATACACAGTATCTTTGTCTTTTTTTTGATATCTGATAATATCTCACCGTGTTTTGCTGGGATACCAACTTTTAACACTGGATACCAAATTTTTCTTCTGCTTAAAATTTTGGTATCATTGACTTTTTCCCGTTTACCCAGTGAGTGAGTTTATAGTATCCTTTGTTTTTGGTATTTTTTACTCCGCTGAGGTCTGTTCCTTTCTGTGCCTGTTTGTTCATAATGTGTTATTTTTTACTCTTGTATAATTATAATAAAATATATATGTATCGATTCCTATTTAGCCGTTTATGTCTTTGTTTTGTTTTGTTTTTAAATAGAAGATACTTTGATGAGGTAGTTAGCATAGATCACAGATATGGAATTATGTTAAGCAAAAGAAAAGAATAGATTAGTCTGTCTCATAACTGTATGGTGACTATTTATTACAAAAGTGAGATAATATTGTGAGATGTATTAAGATAATTAACAAATTTTCAATTGTATCTGTTTTCGACATGTCAAATAAGCGATTACTGTTCATTGACTTGAGATGCTCTTACTTTCTCATCTGATTTCACTCTTACTTTGATCCTTTTCTTTTTAATATTTAACACATAATTGTGTGTGTGTGTGTTACATGGATTTATCATATCAATAAAAAAAAGATGTCAAACATCATCATAAGATAAAAAGAAATACTGATTATATGATAGAGAAATAAAAGATAGAACACATTAAATAGATATCTTTGTTATCTTTTCTTGTTTCATATAAACTTTTCTTTCTTAACAAAACAAACTATATTAATCACTGATCACGACATTTTATCATACCTTTATTGTTCAATTTTGACATGGCCTTAAAAAAAATAATGCATAAATGATTGAACACGACATTATATCATATTTTTATTGTTCAATTTTTTTTATGCGGTATAAAAATACGTGCTTTTTCAAATTTTCAAATAAAAAATGTATAATAAATCATGGTCGTATAAGAGAAGAAGAAAAAGGGAAATGGTAACTCTAAATGCAGATATATATAGTATAGATGCATTGTATATGTACTCTTTCACCATTTGTTTCATATATTTTTTATTTTATCACATCACATAAACTCATACTAGATGGGTATATACTCTTATAATATCACAGGAAACTGTACTAAATAAAGCACTTATTTTTAGTGTTGGAAAAAAGGATATGATATGAAAGATTTTATTGAATGATTATTATAGATAAGTAAAATGATTAAGAGAAAAAGAAAGTCTATTCAATTGCACGAGGGGTATCCATGATGAGTTTTTATGTATTGTGATAATCATGTTTATGCGCCTGTATTGGTAGGATCAACACCATGATTTAAACTGAATTTGCCACCCATAGGATCATAATAGTATCCTACAACAGAAGGTTGGTTACCGCAGCGCATAGGATCACGATGAAAAGAGTCATTTGGATCAGACACTGGAGCAGACATATAGCTGTAAATAGAGGCAGCAGGAGAGGAGGTATTGCTTTTTGCACCTTCTTCGTTGATAGAGAAATTCTTCTTGATGAATTTGGGAACATGAAGAGAAAGAACCATTTTTGATATGTAAAAGTAGCTGTAATTGAGATATAGTAAAGAAGTGAAGATAATAACTTTAGCGAAGAAAGTTTGGTATTTATATATACTTTTCTTATTTCCGTGACAAAACTGTTAGCCGGACACTACCCCGTCTTATTCCTGATAAGTAAGTTATTGGTCAAGCTTCATTCCGATACTCCAAAAACGGAAACCCTCGGATCAATCAGTGCTGATCATTATCGCATCCTAAAAAATTATCCTCAATTACACATGTTTTTTTAAAATATCAGATTTTATTTATTTATTTAATTTTTATTTTAAATACAATACATAATAAAATGTAAAGAGAAACTATATTTATATATATGTAGAAACGAAAAAGGGAAAGAGAAGAAATTTCAGAGCTTGATCCGAGGTGTGCCAAATGGGAGTTAGTATATATTTTTTTTGTGGGGAGCGTTTTAATTGGATAGGCAAAGACTTTAAGCGATTCACCTCCAAATATAAAAAAATATTAAACAGCGACGGCAGGAGCGGGAGCTGGAGCAGCGGCAACTGGCTGTCCTCTATTAAACCAAGGCATTATTCTTGGATAAAGATATTTATCCCATGTTAATTTTTCACGATAATCTTGATTATAATATAAAGTCATCATAAATTCGTGTTGTGAAAATACTCGCTATGTTTGTAGGACAAAATCATTAGAAAGCATGCAAAACAAATAGACAAAAAGAGAAACTTACTCTTTTAAAATCAAGGCCTTGACACACATAAGCGACAACAAATGACACTATTAGAGTTGATTGCATAATAAAAGTGCCTCTTTGAGTTGTAAAGTGCTCATCTATTATGATTGAAATATTAGTTTTTTTTTTTTTTTTTATTAGATAAAAATCTTACTGTGATTTGAGTTGTTATCCAATGTTGCTGTAAATATATATAGAAACCCAGTATGGAAAAATATATCCAATCCCATAAACAAAATATAAGAGCCTGCCAAAGCTGTTCCGGCCTTATGGATACGTGGGTGTACTGGTGCGAGTAGCATAAAAACAATGACCAAAATTGTCAATAAAATTGCACGACCATAACTGGAAGTGATTGACAAATCAGTTTTCCAGCCCAAAATCCACAGACCCATTGCCAGTCCACCAAACCCACCGAGTAACATGATGTATAAGTGGAGTGTACGAGTCATCAACATGCTGGTGATTATCCCCACAATAAGCGGTACAATAAAGTAAATTGTTAATCTGTTTGTACCATAGGTACCCGCAGGTTCAAAATTGGCCAACATGATCCAAGTAACAAATCCCATTGTTATGAAACCCACCAGTCCTTGTACATAGTTGCCTGCAAGTGTTGTGTCCCATATACTACGGAACCATAATAGTAGAGCCACTACAAGAAGTACAATACCCCCCAAAACGCCTTGGATCGACAATCTATAGCCATCGTCTAAGCGGAAACAAAAGACATTAATTGATAAATAATACGAAACCAAATGTTATTTTAGTTTTCTGAATATTAACCTAATGCTATAGCTTTATCATCCAAATACATTACGCCAGGCTCAAATGTTGGAGCAGCAAAGCTCCAACCAAACAAAAATATAATTGTTAATATTAATTTTGAAGAGATCTTTAACATTAGGTTATGCACGTAAAATATATAAATTAAGGAGTATATGGAGAATATAAGTATACAACAACAGTAATGAACAAGAAAAGTGATGAGTGCAAGAAATATGTATACGAAAGAGGTGAAAGATGGGTTTGTTTTTTATTATGTTTGCCTTTAATTTTGTTTTCTTTCTAAATTAGTCCACTTTTGCTGCCTTCACCACTTTCTTATCTCTTTAAAAAGCAAATAAATAACTTGTGTCTACTTTTGGTCAATGTACTACTTTATTCAATTTTTTTTTCTTGTTGCTCTTTCGAAACGAAAATACACTCTTTCTCTCTTTTTTTTTTTTTCTTCTATATCTCATTTATTTTTGATTGGATGTATAATGTATTTATTATTTACAACAAAGGATAGTCCTATCATGTTTTATACTTGTTCAAAGACTAAACTTGTTTTTAACTGTATAATTGATACTAATATTTGAAAGAGTAAAATAAATGAATAAAAAGTCAAAAATACCAAGAAGCGATGATGCTTATGTTATTTAGAACGAATGTTAATAACTCATAGTTCAGTATTTTCTTTTCTCCAATGTTATTTCTCGGAGAAGCATGACTATTCACTTGGTTGACATACTTTTCATAAGTTTTACCAACATTTATATCAATTGAAATGATGGTATGTCTCGTTTATTCAAGTGTCCATACCTATTATATAACTGATTGAAGTTGAATTAAAGCATTTATTCAAGGAGGCTGATCTCTTGCTTTTTTTGTTGATATGTTATTGTTTTACAATCATCACGATTGGCGTTACACATATATAAATATGTGACCTTCTTTTGTTCCATTGAAGGCATAAAAGAAACTCCAAGAAACCGAATTTGATTTTTTTTTTTTGGAATATTTTCTCTTGATATCATAATATATAAATGTTCATTACAACTGATTATGTAGGCGATTGGAAATTGAATATTTTACTACCATTTGACTTAATTACTATTGTGTTAAACCCTAAATAAAGATGAATTCATATTAACTGCTCGCAATATGTGAAGTAGAGATGAGCAGAACAATTTCATTATATCATCCACTCTGGTCACTCGTCAAAAAAGAAGGTTTCATAAATAAATATAGCCCCTTATTAGCAGGAGTATATTGGATTAAAATACATGTGACTGTATTGCAATGATTTCAAGTCTCGTCCTAATATGACGTGAAAGTTCTATACAGATACTCTATTTAACTATAAATATGGTGAATTATTAAGTTTTAATAGTGAACAATATGTAAATAACCATAAAAAAACAAAAAAAGGCCAAAGAATTCATAAAAAAAGTAATACACTCAAAGAGCGTATTGTTTAGCTCTTTAAATCAATTCTAATTCCATACTTCCAGAGTGTGATGTGAACTTTTCAATTTGTTACTAGAGTTTGTGCTTTTATTTCTTATAAATATATTTGTAAAAATGATACTTCTTCTATGTAAAAACATAGATCATATTCCACTTTATCAGATTCTTTTTATTATATTATAATATCTAATCCTCATTTGTTATGTATATGTGTATATATGTATATTTATTCCTATTGTTTATAAATATGTTTACATTAATAATTGACGGTGCCTCCTTTTGGGCTTGAATGTAATTCAATAAACTTATATTTCCAGCAACGCAATAGTTTTTGACAGCGCTCCCCTATCTCAATTTCTGTCTCAAAAGGATAAAAGCGAGCTGCTTTTACTACCTTGGAAATTTTGCTATCCTATTAAGCAAGTCTCAGTCACCTATCCTCTTTTAACCCATTTCAACTACAAGTGAAAACTTACTCTAAGATAGACATACGTCATATCTACCTTTTCGATTTCTTTGATCACATCAAGTACTTTTACATAATCACCTATCGGTATGTCACCCTGATTCATGAGAAAAGCAATATGTTTAGGAACGAATTAAATAAAAGTATCATTAAAACCAACCTTTTTCTTATTATAGACAAGCTGCTGTAATTTATGTCGAAGATGATATATTTTTCGATACTCTGGTGACCTTTTATGTCTATCATGAACATTTTCCCTAATTACCATTGGTTTCTTGTATTGCTATGCATCAGCTTGACATGCTTGAGCATCTACGTATAAAAGACTTACTCTTTTCTTTTGCATTTCATTTATATCTTCAGATACTTTTCTTTTATGCTCACTTCCATTTAGCTGGCCATTCTCCACTTTTCCATTTAAAGGGGTCTTTCTCTTTCTACCTCGTTGTTTAAGCACTCTCTCTTCTTCATACTTTTCCTGTTCTGACGGAAATTCGTCCAAATAGGTTGGATTTAAAGCCTGGCGAATAGCTATTTCCAAGTCTCTTGTTCGAAACTTTTTTGCGTCTAGATCGTCCTGTACGTTAACAGGATTAAAAGGACGGATTGCGTCAGGGCCAAAAAATCCACTAAAAGAGAGAGTTGATATTGAAATTTTTCAACACCAAAAGCCAAAAGGAAAGAAAAAAAAACAAAAAAAAACGCGTATATAACATACTAGTCTCTTGAACCATAAAAAAAGACATTATACAGAGCTGCTTTATTTCTTGACTTTTTTTTCAGCACCTTTTCAGGCATTTCTTGATCTGATTCAATCTATTCTTTAAACAAGGTGAGATTTAGAAAAGTAAGTTTAGTTTGGCTTCTCTATTAATATTCTTCTTCTTACCCTCGCTGGCCACCAAGGATAACCCTTTAATTTGGCAAAAACAATAGTTCCAGGCGTATAGCCTTCAGCTGTATCTTCTTCTTGCGTCATCAAGTATGAAGAGAATCAATAGAAGGAAACATAAATAAAAAAAAATGAAAATTCCCATAGTTTTTAGAATTAAAAAAAAAAAAATGAAACGCGTACCCCTTTAGTACAAAACTTATATACATATACATTGCTTTAGTTATATTCTACTTTACTTATTTGTCTTTGTCTTTATCATTGTCTTTTCACTTATTATTCACGTATATGTTCTGTTTTCACATGAATTTGCTATTTTCACTGTAGTACAAACAGTAGACATTCAATTTTTTGACACTTATAATATAATTGTCAAGAAATATGCCACTCCCTTGGTATGCACCTCTATCCATCCTGCCGAATTACAATGCTGTATTTGCTATCACATATTTCCACTCAGAAAATTCTTTTACTTTAAGAAAAATAAGAAAGTACATATTTATATTACTTGACCTATTTTTTTTTTTTTTTTTACATTAGTATTGGCGTTGAAGAGACAAACACGCTCATCACATGAAACCTAAAATATCTTATTTACCATAAAAGGCAATAGTACTGAATGATATGTCTATTACAGAATCTGTGTATAGCAATAAAATGACGATTATATATAAAATTGGGACAATTATGCTAATTGATCTAAAGTCTCACTTTTTTTCTTATCTTTTAACTCTCTTTGTACAACACACAACCCAAATTAATATCAAGAAACAAACCATTCGTCATCTTTCTTGAGCATATAGAACATATCATGTATGTATTCAAACCTACGCTTTATTAAAAGGATTACAATAATAATAACAAAATTAACTCAAAAATGTAGTATCAATGAAATGTTGAACAGTTGCTTTTCCTCCATCATGATAAAATCTCTTTTCTCTACAAATAATACATCCATGTGCACTTATTGATTTTATGTAGACCCAAAAGCGTTCCCATTTTATCTGTGAAAGGTTATTATATATCCTTTCTGTTGCTTCATTAAATGGAAGTGGTTTTGACTCTAATGCAAGTGATTTTGACGGCTCTACAGCAGTATAGTAATAAACGTTTGACTTGGTATCAGCAGGTATATTCATCACATCCAAAAAGTTGACAAGGAATTCGGTTTGCTCTGTTGATTTTGTTTGGCCTTGGTGGTGTGCTATAAGCTTATCGGGATTGCTCATGATTTGTGCTACTCGTCTTCTAGAATTCAATCCCTGAATACCTAGAACCGAAAATATCAAAAGTAAATACAATGGAAGAATGGTTGGTACTGCTGGGATGAAGGCATATCTCCATGGTGAACCGGCGGTGATGTCAATTGAAGATTGCTTTTCACGCGAAGGCAAATCAAACGAGGCAAGTAGCGAAGGGTATTTTTCATTCATCTCTCTTTTTTTATGTAAAATTAGCTAGAGTTCTTTTTTTTTTGATAATAATATACAAAAGGAAAACCTTACACATTTAGTCTCTTTTTTTGATCTTGGAAATAATCCATATTCTCGATGCCTGCTGTCCAATAATGAACACTAAAGTCATTTGCAACGTTTGCATACACTCTTTTATATTTAAATTGGTCAAGATATTTGAAATAGATATCGTTGGGATCCGAAAGTGCGCACAGAATTGGGTCTCCATTTTGTGTAAATTTGTCCCTTAATTGGAGCTGATCACCTGTTCTTGACAGAATGCGACCACTAATATAGTTGAACAAGCCGGAAAATGTGCCCTCTGTAGGATTTTTCACGCCCATGTGAGGTGTTGCAAAGGTAATAAAATACTACGCATTTTAGGATGAGTAGACTGTTGTTATAATTAAATACGTGCACATATTGGCATTATATATTTACAAGAGGTTCGGTATGTTCAAATATACCTGATTTTCCGAGAATGCCAATTGCATAACGCAATATTAAACCACCAAGCGAATAACCAATTAGAGATATTTTTGTCACACTTTTTAGTTCCTTCAATTTGTCTTGAATCTAAAATAGTAATTTAAGAGTTAGGAAGACAAAACCACCTTATCTCTCTGTTAATTAGCAGCATCATCTTTACTTGATTGGCAGCCCGTTGGCCACAGATATCAATGCCATCATAGCTATATTTTGCTTCGTTACAATCAAGATTTAGCTTTGATTATATCGAAAGTGGTGAGAATTAGTGTTTACAGATGTCATTGTTATTTTTATTGTTCTATATATAAATAGTTACAATTTGAATATTGTCTTTGTACTGTTTTTTTATTTCTTGCTCTAAAAATCCCATGTGTTCATGTACTCCCCAAAGACCATGCGATAATACGACAAGAGTATCCGACATTTTAACTAATGTTTCTGTGTATAAAAGGGAAATTGATAGGAAAGAAGATAAGGGAACACATATGATAATAAATAAACACTTTTTATTTTAATTTTTTTTCTACTATATCTGGAAGGCGACGTAAGCCTTTCTGGATAAAAAAAGGAGCGGGGAAAAAGTGTTACACACACATTTATATATTTAATCCACCTTGATGCTGCTAAAGATCTTGTGAAGGAAATAAAGACATGAAAGGTAACCAATAGCACCAGTCATGATGGTCAAAATGACACTAATCATGGTAGAGTAACCAAAGTAGAGAACGGTACTTGTGAAAGAATTGATGTTCAACTTTGTAAAGTAATAGAGGAAGGAGTAAGTGTAGACATAGAAACCAGTAGCACCAGATGTCAAGAATGCGCGCCAAGCCCAGTGATAGTCTTCACTGCAAAGATGGAAATAACACATGAGAATGGTCACCTGGGAGCATGTAAGGATCAATACACCAAACACAAGGAATAAGAAACCAATACCATAGTAGATGCGATGGAACCAAATTGAGTTCATGATAAAGTAGAGCTCAATGAAAATAGCACCAAATGGTAAAATACCTCCCATAAAGATGGAGGGAATAGCACGAAGGTAATAGGGCTGGTCGGGGATCTGGCGAGGAATTTGGTTGGTACGAACAGGTTGTTCGATACGAGGCTTGCGTAAACCAATGTAGGAACCCATGATACTAAGAGGCAAAGAAATGATGAGCCAAAGGCCCACCATTGCCAACATGGTACCAAAGGGAACAGCACCGGATGAATGAGAGTAGATTAAAAAGAAATTTAATCCTAATAAGCCACTCAAAAGCATACCGGGCAAGAACGTGGCAGAAAGAAGGATATTCAACTTCCACAATTCACCACCATTCATTTTGTAAACACGACCAGAGGTGTATCCGGAAGCGCAACTGAAAACCATGAAGAAAATGATCATCATGGTAGCGAGCGAACCACGGTTAGAGGGTGAAAGGAAACCGAAGATAGCAAATACAAGTGTCAAACCTGTCATGGCAACCAATTGAACACCACTACCTGTCAAAATGGAGAGCATCATAGCATTGTTGGGAGGACGGAATACATCACCGTGAACCAATTTCCAACCATAATCTTCTTGAACATCCTCCTATTTTATAATAATGCTATAAGCATTCACATCTCTCTCTTTCCCCATATGTATATACTACTAATAATCTTACCTGAGCATCAACAGCATTATAACGAGAGATATCTTTATGAAGAGCACGAAGCAAAATCATGGAAACCATACCAGTCAAGAACAATACAATGATAATAGAGTTGATCAATGAGAACCAATGAATTGAAGGATCCAAAACATGTAAATATGCATCCCAGCGAGTAGCATAAACAGTGTCAGAAGGCTATATATATATCATTAAATTTTGGAATTAAAAAAATCCCATAACCTTTTCCCAATCTTATCTGATCTACTTACAATCCATTTAACAGAATAAGTATAAGTAACGGCACTCTTTCCATCTTCTTCCAAGTGGAATCTGCCTACATTAGCAGAGCACAACGTCTCCTCCTTCTTGAGATCTGCATCAATACTCTTGGGCTCAACAATAACACCAACAACACGAGCAAAGTCAGTGACTACATTACGATTCTTGACTTGATGATAATAAATATTGATATCGTAATGATTGTTCAAATAGGCAACACCATTATCAGCCGAGCCCAAGGCAAAACCGATATTGTAGTACAACTCGTTGGTGTGTTCATCCCTCTTTTCATTGGCTGCTGGAAGACCGTCCACTGCCCAGTTTAATGAATATCCGTCAGAAACAACCTTGTTGATAAAGGCGGCATCGTCTTTGGGTATCGCTTGGGTTTGACACAGTACTTTACATTGAACATCCTCTTGCATGCTCAACTAGAATGAGAAGGAGAGCGAGAGTGAGATGATCAGCACACAAATCTCTCCATTTAAAAAAAAAAATATGCTTACCTCGAATGCTGAATTAAAAATACGATCACCAAATAAAATAGAACCAATACTCTCGGCTCTTTCCTGTGTACCCTCCTTTGGCTTACAAAAATGAAACTGCTTATAATAATAATCATAAGAGATGACTGACTTTCCTTGCTGATTAGGAGAAAGACTATTGACGTTGAGTGTCACTTGTTCACCCTTTTTGTAGTCGTGTGGTGCTACACCAGGCAAATAAAAGGCAGAGGACAAAGGTAGCAAGCATAGACCTGCTGCTACCCAGGTATTTCTTAACCACATTTTATATAGATATATGTGCTTAAAAAGCGAAAAAGAAACAACAAAATGAATATGTATAATAAAAAAAAACCCCTCTTTTTTTAGTAAAGGCACAAAAGTGTGCTATTTTTAAAACGGAGTCCACATTTGGGAGTGGTTAAGTTTTTAAAAGACAGACTTCTCTCTCTAAAAAAGCTCCTCTTGATGATCTTTATAGTAATAAGCGTTATTATAATAAAATCATGCTGTACTATTTCAAGTAATAATTGTATGAGATAGAGAGATTCCCGTTTTACCACTTTAAACTTCGTTTATTCCTCTTCATATTATTATTGGGCTTGTTGTAATCAAGTAAATGTGGCTTTTTCACTCCAAACAGATTCGGATTTCTATAAATGTACTGTGCTTCCAGTCTCAATTTACCGAATGTTTGAAAAATCCGCCCTCTTTTTTGAAAAAAATTGGCCAATTGTGTGAAGTTGAATTTCCCAGTAATAAAAATTAGTTTGCCCAAATGTTTGAATTAGTTTGCCCAAGTTCTTCAAAATAATTTGCCCAGCTTTTACAAATAATTTGGCCAACCTTATGGCTAAAAAAATGTTATAAATATTCTTTATTCAAGCACTTAGGAAAAACATTGATAGAATGCTGGATGAAATTCTGTAAATGTTCAACGGGAACATCTTCACTGCCTTCCATAACTCTTATAGTAAGAGATTTAAGTGCCTTAATATGATAAGTTGATAGCATAAGATGGTAATAAATGCACACAAGGGCATAGAGATTTTTTGGGGGGCATATAGATACATATTGGACTTGCTTAAAATTTCTTTAAGAAGTATGACTATGAATTACAATATTATTTTCATACATCTTTCATCCATCTTTTCATCTATCTTTCATCCATCTTTGCCCTTACAAAAATGCTCACAAAAAACCAAGCCATTTGTATGTTTTTCTATGTTGACTATACTGAGGAAAACGTTAAAATTTATAAAAAAAAAATCGAAGAATTTGAAGACTCTGAATTATGTTGGAACATCAGAGAACAAGAACCGATTTTGGTCATGAAACATAGAATCAGAGGTGATCCATTGACTTATCAGAAGTATCCTGATGACAACCCTAAAGAAAAAAAAGTTGATAAGAGAGAAAGAGTTGAGTTAGCCACTGTAGCACAAGTTAAACAATTTATCAACGAAGTTTATTGTCCATCTCAACCAAAGAACAATGACATTTATTTGAAGGGAACAATTTCAACACTGGAGATTTATAATTTAGTCAAGACTTATACCACTGTTTTCCGTGAAAAAAACAGCACAGTCATTTGCAGCCTGGTGTCGCAATAATAAGCTGAATTTTTTACTTGCAAAAAAAAAAAAATCTCAAAAAGTCACCAGAGAGTTATATATTCTGAAAGACATTTATTACGGTAAACCAAGATATGCATGACAGAATTGAAATAATCTCTAACGTATTTAATTATAGACGACCTTATCAATTCCATTTGCACTTACTTGCCAAGGTACCAAGAATCATTGAAAAACCTCGAGAAAAATGGATATGAAATCATAGGTTATGCTCGAAAATCACCAACAGGTGAAGACGTTACTTGTAGAACAAGACTTTTAAAATCCATGATATCGAATTTGAAAGAACGATCTTTTGCGACCAAAATATTCGTTTCACCTTGTAGCTGGGCCTCCACGCCACTTGAATCGCGTGATTTACAACCTAATTCACAAGCTATTATGGACGATTTAAGCGTTGATGGTAACACCCAAGATTTGCTTACCTACCTTAAGTCTGTTAGTCATGATGTTTGCTTGGTTACCATTGGCTTTGCCGGTATAACAACAAGAAGCGAAGATATTATCAGGTTGGTCGAGACAAATCCCTCTTTAAAAAAGATTGCAATTGAAACCTTTGCCCAATGCAATCAGGTGTTTATTTTTAAAACTAAGGAATTAGTTGAAGATAATGATTTATTACAAAAGTTTGAGGATAGAAACTATTTCATTCAAAGATCAAAATAAATTAACAATTGCTAGAATATAAATTATTTTAAAGATCGAAATAAATTAACAATTGTCAGAATATAAAATCTCTATGCCCTTGTGTGCATTTATTACCATCTTATGCTATCAACTTATCATATTAAGGCACTTAAATCTCTTACTATAAGAGTTATGGAAGGCAGTGAAGATGTTCCCGTTGAACATTTACAGAATTTCATCCAGCATTCTATCAATGTTTTTCCTAAGTGCTTGAATAAAGAATATTTATAACATTTTTTTAGCCATAAGGTTGGCCAAATTATTTGTAAAAGCTGGGCAAATTATTTTGAAGAACTTGGGCAAACTAATTCAAACATTTGGGCAAACTAATTTTTATTACTGGGAAATTCAACTTCACACAATTGGCCAATTTTTTTCAAAAAAGAGGGCGGATTTTTCAAACATTCGGTAAATTGAGACTGGAAGCACAGTATTATTTGTTATTTCAAAGAGATCTGCAACAAGCATCTTTTAGACTTTTCAAGATGCAATATATATACTTTTTTCTTTATTTCAAAAGTGTTGTTAGTGTTGTCAAATTTAGAAGATTTTTACTCGGACTTATTTGAGTGCTATTGGCTAAATATATCTTAGTTGATCATTCGGGACTTATTCACTGTCAATCCACTATATTTATATTCTCGTTTATAAACAGACAGTCCGCGCGTAATAGAGTGCTTAGGCTTAGATGTGAAGTATGAATATATATAAGTGAATGAGTGATGTGCACTCTCCAAATAAGCTTGGTTTGGAGAACAAAATGTCTTATCTATTCAAAAAATGCCCCTTATTTCCTTATTTCTTCCGTGATTATAAATGCACTCTCAAAACATAGCACTGAATCATGTTTATTTAATGTCAACAGTAAAAGACTGTTCTTCATTTTTGATATATTTATATAATGATATTCAATTTCCAAAATATTTTTTAAACACGAACACCAGAAAAGGAAAGGTGGAATTTGTGACCCTGGATTATTTTAAAAGGTAATTATGAATGGTTAAAAATAAAAAATAAAAAACACAAGCTTTCCTTTCTATTGACTCAGTTCTATTCAAACAATGAGATTTCTAAGAATTCGATCAAAAAATTTGTCATTTTTACGCATGGGCAACTTTTTTTTTATGAAAATAAATATAAAAGTATCATTGTATTCATAGATGCATTAACCATTTTGTATTCCGTTGTGTGATATCAATCCGAGAAAAAACACACACACACACACGCACTATTCCCTGTCTTTTTTTAGAATTTATTAAAATTAAAGGGTTATAAAATAGTATTATTAAATGTAGAATATTCAATTAAGTAAAGGGATATCTAAAAGTTATTTTCGAGGTGAAATATACAAGGAAGTAGCCTCTGTCAAAATCTGACCTTCCAAATTCTCAATGGAAGCTGATACATAAGCTTTACGTTCCTCTACCTTATCAACCTTTGCACGCGCAACAACCCATTGGTCTGAAGTAATGGGTCTTCTGTAGTTGACGTTGAGGTTAGCTGTGAACCCCATCATGTTTGGAAGTGCAGGAATCGCCACGTAGCCCAAAACATCGTCCAAAATGGTGGCAGCTAAACCACCATGAATGATACCATCGTGACCACAGATATTTGTACCGAGATGAAGGATTGTTGTCAGTTCGGAATAGGTCTTGTTATAGAACATCAAGGGAGGTAATACAATCATGCCAGCACCTCTTAAAGTCTATAGGAAAGATGGGTTTTAATAAAATAAATAATATTGAATAGAGAGAGATAAATTACTGTGCAAGTTAATGAGTGTGCCTTTTCTGATGGACTAGAGTGGCTGAATGCTTCATACTCAACCAGATCTTCACTTAAACGACATTGCTTGACAATATCCAAGTTTTCTCGTTCCAATTCAGCAGTCTGTACAACTGTTTGGTTATCAGAGGTTTCTTGTAATACGGGGCTCATCTTGTATAATGATAATAAATAATAATAAATAATAATAAACAGAAACAGAAACGAGAAAAAGGGGTTTATATAGCCTTTTTGAAAACGATGTCATTTATTTTTCTAAGAATAACTTTGCATTTAAAGTTCCATCATTTTTTTTGGTCATCATAAAATAGATTTTAATCGCCGTTATAGTTTTTCCGATAAAAAATTAATAAAAGACTTTGTTAAACCCCCAACAGCTGTTAGCAGAACAAGCCCTTGTTCCTTTATTGGAATAAAATATATAACATAATAATTAAAACAAGCTATTTTCTTTGTTGTCGGATCAATCAATCCATTAATAAGCTTATCTTTAATTCTTGTTTAAATATCATTACATGATATCAATTGTACGACGCATCTGCATTGCATAAATCATAAAATGGAACCATAAGCAGCAGTATTCAAAGAGCTTGCTCTGACTCTTGAATATTAATAGTAGAGTACTTCATTATTTTAAAGGTATTTTATTAGTGAGAAGCATCATATAGTTGGGATAAGTTTTTAATACTATAGAATGAAGGTATCAAGGTTTATATTCAGTCCCACCTTATTTATATGGAAAAATGGTTGGGTTCACTGGCTCATTTCAGAAGGGAGTTTCTCCAATAAAAAACTAAAGTATTCAAGATTACGAATTATTGTTCCAAATTTTGGGAAATGTGTACAAGGCTTTATCATTTTAAATCTAAGTTTCTCTTTGTCTTACTGTCGAGTGATAAACCATAACATTAAGCGATCATTCCAATATAAAGTAGTTCGTTATTTATTTCCATAGTGTTGAATGCATTCCTACTTATTACAAGTCAATATTTGAAGAGATGCATTCGATAGACATAGTTTTGATACTACTCAAAGTCGAATGTAGCACTTTAAATATTAATAAAAAGCCTCGATTTTTAAACACATCTTGGTGCAGATTCTTTTTTTAATGACGATAATGGTATAAGTTCTATTATACAAACTTAACAAGTTGGGCACTTCGAGAGCACTCTCTAGTAGCTAGTATTATCTCTCTTCTCAGATACTCTTATGACCAAAGATCAATGTGTGACACTACCCCTCACACGCCACTCTTCCTCTTCAGGACATAAAGGAGTTCAAGTAGTAGTGCAACGTCTAAACTAGTCAATAAGTGTTCTATGGCCCCCCGATATGATTGCTGTCCTTTGGTTTTTCCTAAGAACAAAAATATCATTTTTTTTAAAAAAAAAAAAAAAAAAAGGCTCGAAACTACAGCAATTCATTCAAAGGCTCTTCCCAAAACATAATTATACAGTCAAAATAAGTGTACTGCCACTTTGATAACAAGTAGCATTAAACTTCTGAATAAAGACATTGTATCTGACATCAAATATGCATTACACTAATGATTTTTTTTTTTTCTGTATTGATTTAATTTACATAGGAATATGGGTGTTATTTATAATCTAAAAGCTTAATGGAATCTTCCAGGAACAATAGGATGACTAGCAGAAAGAGCACCATCAACAGCAATGGCCTGACCGTTCAAGTAAGAGGCTTCATCAGAGGCAATAAAGGCAACAACGTGAGCAATTTCAGAAGCAACACCATATCTCTTTTGGGGATTCAATTGACCGATCTTGTGAGCACTACCCTTTTGACGAGCGTAGTCAAAAGTACCCTTTGTCATACCAGTTTCGATCAAACCGGGACAGATGGCGTTCACACGAACGTCAGTACCACCGTACTGGTAGGCACTGGTTTGACAGAGGTTAATAACAGCTGCCTTGGAGGCAGAGTATTCGGGTGAACCAGCACCAGAACGGATACCGGCAACTTTTTTTTAACATAATCATGTAAGTTTATCTCTCTTTTTTTCTTCTTCCATATTTGACCATTCTTACCTGATGCAGTACAGATGATAGAACCACCAGTAAACTCCTTACCACCCTTACCAGTAATCAACATGGCAGCACCAGCGTGCTTACAAGCAATGAAAGCGCTAACCAAAAAATAAAATAAAAACATCTGAGTTGAATATACCAAAAACAATGCACTCTTTTGTGTACCTGAGGGCATTGATACGCATCATTAACATGAAAGACTCAGCATCCTCGTCCTGAAGACGGTCACCGGTGGCAATACCAGCATTAGCAAAGAAGACATCTAAACGACCGAATTCCTGAACTGCATCCTTAATGAGTTCAGAAACGGCCTCTTCATTAGCAGCATCAACAGCACGTGCAATGCACTTAACACCAGAATAGGTTGATTCAATGTGCTTGGCCAATTCATCGAGATTGTCAAGACCCAAATCAGTAACATAGATTGCCTTTGGGCCACGCTTGGCAAGTGAAATAGCAGTAGCACGACTATACCCTGTTATTAGCACATGAACTTTATAAACATATCCTCTATTACTTTACCCAATACCATAAAGGGAGCCAGCACCTGTCACAATACAGACCTTATCCTTAAGAGAAGGAGTGACAGTAGCTAAATGGTTAAAGATTTGAGCAGTACGTTCAGCAGCTGAAGAGGCAGACATAATATAAATGGTTTTTTTTTTAAGAGAAATAAGAATTGAAAATACGATAAAATGAAATATGACTCTTTATATATTAAAGTATAAAAAAAGCGTGGATTTTATCCTTAGTCATGATTTTTTGCAGTGCAATGCTCTTTTTGAGCACCGGGAACACCAAATCTCTCACGGAGTATCAAACTTTAATTAAGATACAGTTTGACTTGCCTTTTCTCTTTATCACTTTTGTAAAGCATTTCTCATTATTAATAACTTTAAAATAGGATATACATTTTGACTGAAAGAGAGAAACTGCTTGTGTAACAATAACAGTAAGAGAAAAAAAAAAACTTTTATTCATCATCCTCCTCTTCCTTCGCTTTTGACTTTTCCTTTGGATTGTGCTTGGTTTGAATGATACAAGAATCAGGGATGATACCATCCGCATTCAAATAATCATAGTCGTTACCAAGGTGGGCATCCAATGATGTAAGAAATGTATCAAATACATTCTCTGCTTTTTCACTTTCAAAGATCTTATCATAGATCCATTTCTGCTTGAACTCTTCAATCTTTTCCTTGTAAGGATCAAAGCTGATCTTTTCTCTGGTGACTTGGTTGGCCTTCTCCAGCAACTTTTCGTTATAAACACCAAATAAGGGGCGTTCGAGTAGAAGACCCAATGCAGGCGCTTTAGGGATGTTGATGCGCTTTTCATTGAATGTTTCATCAATCAAAGACAATGGTGTTCCTGAGCGTACCAGTAATAAGCCCATTGAGATCATTTTACGAATTTGATGAAGCATAAATGATTGACCATGAAGCTTGATGCTAATCCATTCAGTATTATTGATATAAAGAGGATCACTAACATCGATACTCAGCATGTAACGATTGGCGCTTCTCTCCTTGAATCCTTTTCCGACAGTGTAGTTGTGGAAGTTGTGAGTGCCCTGGAATTTGTTCATCACTGCTTTAAATGTCTCCAGTTGCTCTGGTGTTGCTCTATATGCATCACGTTCCGCAAGAAATTCCGGTGTACTGCGAGCAACATATTTGATAATAGGGTTGGGATAGTTGTTATCAGAAATGGGGATATCAGTCTCGTTGACTTGTTCATCCGTCATTGGTCTCTTTTCTGCAGGCATAAATACAAATGTAGGCAAAAGATATTCATAAATACGCGAATCACACAATGTCTTTGCATGGAATGAGTTGATAGTCTGTACATATCCCCAAACACGAAGTTGATCCGGTAAAAACGAATTGATTCTTTCAATGATATCGTAATCTTCAGGAAGCTGCATCTTCAATGAAATCACATTACCAGCAGCATGAACACCTTTATCTGTACGTGCTGCTCTCATCCATTGTGACTGTTTTATCGTAGTGATTAGTTAAGTTTTGATATACTCTTGTTGGTCACTCTAATGGATCTGATTCATCTTTTTTTTGTTTTCTGAGACTACGAACCTTTTTGTAATCATCCGAATTATCCTTGGAGATAGCACCTGCTTTACAAAGTGCAGTAAATAGCTCGCTTTCAATAGAACGAGCATCGGGGTTACTATAAAGAGCAATGGTAATAGTAGATTAGTTCACTATTGCTTTTGATAAAATAAACAAAACTTTACAATTGCATTCCTTGGAAACCAGTGCCATTGAACCCAATCATAAGAGCAACCTTTCTCTTCGGTACACGTGGTTCTCTAGGACCTTCTTGTTGAGGTCTTGTTTGAACTGTCTCTCTCTTCGGACCTTTGTCCTTCTTTTGGTTCTTGTGATGCTTCTTCTTTTTTGACGTAGAGGCTGTCTCAGGCTCTGCCGCACGTTTTTGACCAACTTGAACAGGTTTCTCTACTGTGACAATAACAGGCGCATCAACTACTTCTGACCTAGCTTCTTTTGACCAACTTAGACCCATTATTTATATATTTGTGTCAGAGTGAGAGAAAAAGAACGTCAAAAAAAGTGAACAGTAAAAAACAGCAAAATAGTTAATTCAAAAGTGGCTTAGATTTTTTTATTAAAGAGAAAAAAAGATTATGCGGGATTATTTATTTTCTTTTCTCTCTTCATTTTTTATTGTTTTTTAGAAGATATATTATTATTGTATAATAAACAAATAAAGCAAAGATGGTGAAGCAGCAAACAGATTATCTGTATGACTGTGCGCTTTGGATCTTCAACATCATGTTGGATGTGTTTTTCAGAGAAATAAGACCAAGAGGATCACATAAAATACCTTTGGAAGGTCCACTTATCTTTGTAGCTGCACCTCATGCTAATCAAGTAAGCCAGTTTGTTTGTAACACACACAAACAGTTTCATTAAAAAGTAAATAGTTTGTTGACCCTCTTATTGTTATGAGAGAGTGTCATCGTAGAGTATCATTCTTAATTGCTGCAAAGTCAATGAAGCAAAAGGCTATCAAATTCTTTTCAAAACTCATTCATCCGAGTAAGTTGAATATATCTTTATAAACAATTAACACAACTTATTCATCTCTACCCTGAAATAAATTAACAAAAAAAAAAAAAAAGTTCCGGTAATGCGGCCTCAGGATCTCGCAGAAAATGGCGCAGGTCGAATTCAGCTTTTAAACCCAAAGACGGATCCATTACGTATTCTTGGTATCGATACTCGCTTCACACAACAATTATCGGTCACCGACTCGATCATTCTACCAAAAAATGCAGGAAAGTGTCAGATTGATAAGATTATCTCTGATACCGAGCTTTTATTAAAATCAACCCCTGTCAAAGATCCACGTACATTGGCCGTGTTGACCAAACCGGAAGGCACCGCATACAAGTGTTTGCCTCATATCGATCAGGACGCTGTTTATGAACGTGTGTATGATGAACTCAATAATGGTAGATGTATCACCATCTTTCCCGAGGGCGGTAGTCATGACAGGGCAGAGTTGCTACCTTTCAAGGCGGGTGTTACTATTATGGCACTGGGCGCCATGGCAAAATACCCTGGTTTGGATGTTAAGATTGTTCCATGTGGTAAGAGAGGAGAGCTATTTGCTTTGCTTTTTTAACAGAAAATTAACTTTTTTATTTTTATTTTATAGGTCTTAATTATTTCCATGCACATCGTTTTCGTTCACGAGCCGTTATCGAATTTGGTAATCCGATTACGATTTCACAAGATCTTGTTGAACAATTCAAGAAGGGAGGTCAGGGCAAACGAGAGGCTTGTACAACCTTACTTGACACTATCTTTTATGCACTCAAGGCAGTCACCGTCAATGTACCCAATGACCAGACACTGATGGTGATTCAAGCCGCAAGACGTCTTTATAAACCTGCAAATAATCGCCGCTTGCACATTGCACAGGTCATTGACTTGAACCGCCGATTTGTCATTGGCTACAACCTCTATAAGGACGACCCTCGAGTGATTGAGTTACAGCAGAAAGTTATGGCGTACAATCAGTTACTCAAGTATCATGGTTTGAAGGATCATCAGGTACCAGAAATTAACTTGCGCGAGTGGTGGACTTTCTTTTTGCTGTGTTATCGAGTAGGCGTGCTTTTGGTTTGGGGTTTATTGGCCTTCCCAGGGTAAGTACAAAAGAAGAAGAAGGAAAAATTAAAAGGAGTTTACAGAATGGGAAATAGCGATATATATAAAGGATTGTGTATAAACATAACCTTCATCATTGGTTAATAATATTATCATTTTAGTGCAATCCTTAATCTTCCTATTGTTATTACCGCTAAAGTTTTAAGCGCAAAGAAAGCTAAAGGTTTGTTTATTATTATCTAGTATTTTGATATAACACATCTAATTCTATAAACCACAGAGGCACTTGCCAATTCTTCTGTCAAGATTAGAGGCAGAGATGTTTTAGCTACATGGAAATTCCTTGTCGGGCTTGGGTTAATACCGCTTTTATATACATTTTACACAATCATGGTGCTTTGGTATTGTTTACGCACAGACATGAGCTGGTACCAACGCCTCTTTTGGCCGACTGCCACGTGGAATTTACTCCCATTCGTAAGCTACGCATCTATGCGATTTGCAGAAAACGGAGTTGACGTCTTCAAGTCACTCCGACCCCTCTACATGGCACTTGTTGATCCGGACAGTACACAAAACTTGCGTCAGCTCCGTGAAAAGCTCTCACAAGACATTACAAATGTGATTGACGATTTTGGGCCCAAAGTCTTTTCAGACTTTGATCGGAATAATGTCTTCCGTTCCGACTCAACAAGCAAGGAATCCGTTTCGGAACTTGCTGAAGGTGGACGCACGTTTTCACAGATCGCAACGCAATTCTTAACGGGCAGAGCAAAAGAGCTCCTTGATGATACCCAAATCTTTAATTGGACAAAGGAGGAATCGGAAAATGAAGATGATCAGCTTTATTTCTTGGATAAACGTGGTGGAATAAGTGCATCTGCAAGTGATGCTGAATGCAGTAATCCTTTAAAAACTACGCCAATCACTGAAAAGTCATAAAATGTGTACCATTATTAATATTATTATAAATAAATCAAGTAATTGAATAAAAAAAAAAGCTACTGTTTTTTTAATAGATGAACTCGTTGGAATAGAGATGTTGGAGCCACAGTTTAACAACGGATATCTTTTCCGAATGACCAATGAATTACAAGAAATATCTAATCTGTAAAAAAAATAGGCGGAATTGGATTTCAATCCGGGATCTTTGGTTCCATAGCAGTTAAACAAGGAAAACTTGATGTTTTTTATCTTTTTTGTTCCTTCTTCCATCTATTTATACTAAACTTTATAACTAGTAAAGAGTGAAAATTCAAAATAGTCAAGTTAATATATATTAGAAGTGATAGGCTACCTGGAATGGGAGAGGGGGTGGATATAAAAGCTTGACAAATGTAAAGCTGGGGTTGTATACGACGGTGTATTATATCGAGGACATTTTCTAATACTAAATAGTGTGTATTTCATTTCAAAATAGTGTTGTAAATTTTGAAGAGTAAAAACCATTCCAATGTGGTAGACACGCACACGCACAAAATCAAGTCCACGTGCTGCTGATTCAGGGTAACTGTTTTGGAATATATCTCTTTCTACCCCCTTTCTTTTTGATAAATAGGTTTTCTATAGAAGTAATTCATAAAATATTCGCTCAGCTCAGCTTATACGATCGTTTATAATGCATGCTTGTCTATCAACACTGGCGATATGTTCCTCACACGTGCAGTCTACTCTACAGCATTGCTATAAGCTATGAAAACATATACCACAAGTTTATCGATATGGTTGACCAACTATGCACTCGACCAGGTCAAGTAAAAGAACTTAACTTACACCATTGCATTAACTCACAATTTGACAAAGGAAAGTTACTTCGTCTATTCCCCAACTTGAGAACAGCTATAATGACCAAAAACCCTACAACACAGCCTTGCTACTATTTTAATACGCATTTTGAAACATATCATTCAGTCTCTAAAGTCCAAGAACCCACCAATCTCGATAAATGTGAATTGTTTCAATATTTAGCTACTTCTAATCTATGTACAAAATTGAAGAAACTCCAATTAAACTCTTTGTTGTTTAGGGGTACCAACGGAGGCAGTATCCTCAAACTAAAAAAGATGCCTGTTTTAGAATATCTAAAAATTCACCTAGAACGCTTCGAGATAAATGACCTTGACATATTTCATACAAATATACCTACATTTAAGGCACTTAGATTAAATACCAACATGTTTAGAGAGAGCGACCTTCTTTGCAATATCAGATCAGCTAGTTTCTCAACAACGTTAAGTATTGATACGGTGTGTCAATATATTATCAAAAACACTCCCACTTGGCCAACCTTGAATTAAGAATGAGCAATAACAATATACCAATCAACATACTATATAGAAGTGGAATAATTCATTAACTAAAAGCTCTTGGTTCACAACTGAAAAAATTGTCAATAAACACTCTACCAAGCGACGTAAATGTATTTAAGAAACCCAATGAATTCAATTGCAAAATCAAAGATTTAGACCTTGTGTTGTCACCACGATATAATGTACTTTCAACTATATGCGAATCTGATCAAGTTAAACATATCGAAAACTTACGTTGAATAGTCTAAATCTCAATCGAATACAATTACTGAAGAATATGGAGGTACTTACAACATTTCATTTACATGAATGTACAGACGATAGTAAATTTAAATCACAAGTTGATTTCAACAAACTAACGGTACCATACCCAATATCACTTAAAGATATCAATATCTATGGCTCATTATATCATATTAGTAACCCAACAATCTATTTAGTTCTGGTCTTTAACTTAAATAATGATAGCTGTAAAGGTCTTAAAAACAGAAATCGCTAGTTCTTCGCCATCTACATAAATTCTATATTAATTTTGCTCAGGGTTAAAATTTGACTATGACCCTACCAAGCCATCACATAGAATATACTGACACTATCGTATTGTACTTTGACCATTATGTATCATTACAAACAACAAATATGCAAAATTGACAGATTTCATTTTCTATTTTTCCTGGGATAGTATACAGAATGAAATGAATGGTATTTATAGAGATAGTTTATTTCTTCTGTTGAAAACTATTGGACTACAACTCAAAATGTATGGCACTACTACTCTGCGAGACAATACAGATATTTTTGAGAAACTAGATACGTTCAACTGTCAACTTGAAAACCTCAGCCTTATACTGAAAATCGAAAACAGCATGGTATTTTCAACGATATTTCCAAGTAACCAAATTAAATGTATCAAGTAAGTTGTATTGTCTGATTCAGATTCCAATCCGGTTCAATCTTAAAAATATGTGAGAGTGCTCTCGACATTGGATTTGAGAAATAGTAGAGATGAAAGTAGACCAGATTCAAAAATCTATGCCAGCAACTTTTTCCGATCATGCTCAAAGCCACTAGAAAGCCTCACTATTCAGGACAACACTTTTCATTCCGCTTACTTACCCCTTATCATGGATTTAGATGTTGACAGTGCAAAATTGAATCTAAAATAGGGAAATCCTGATTCAACGGATAATCGTTATTTACGTTTCTTGTATATAGTGCCAATTCTATCAAACAATATACCTTTAACGCTACTTAATTACGATGTAAACAAAGTCTATATATCTATTCCAAACAAGAATAATTACACTATAATCAATATTTTATCAAACGGCAAACGACAAACCACAATACTATGGTGCAAGTCAGCTTGAACCGCACCAATATTTACCCGATTTTGAATGACTTTGTACTCAACAACAAACATAGTAAACATTAAATATCTCACTGTCAAAATATTCTTTAGGTTGCTTAGATCATAGTTATCGGCTTACTTTTTTTTACTTTTCTATCTTCATGTAGACTATAATGTAGTTTATTGGTTCAAAGAGTCACCTATATTACACAAACATGGCCTGACAAATAAAGCAATATGATTGGCCTATATTTGCAACTAGAGAGGTCTTTCATCTGGACGTAGCGGTCAAATCTGGTCCTCTCCCCGCTTAAATATTATTTAAGGTCCGATTTTTGAAGTCAATTAACTTCTTTTTTTTTTGGTGAAAAATAGCAAAAGTAAGCCGATAACTATGATCTAAGCAACCTAAAGAATATTTTGACAGTGAGATATATAATGTTTACTATGCTTGCTGTTGAGTACAAAGTCATTCAAAATCGGGTAAATATTGGTGTGGTTCAAGCTGATTTGCACCATCTACAGTTGGAGAAAACAACTCGGATGCTACTGAAAAGATAATTACTGTTACACGTAACGAGCTTGATGAACGTCCGGTTTTAACTTTCGTAAGAGAACTGACCTTACAATACCAAAATGTTACAAGTTTGTTATGAACAAGCAATCATTTATCGTAATAAAGTACACTGAATTTACTATGATATAGCACAATAATCATGAACTCAAAAACATTTCAGTTTTATAACCACTAAAGATCAAGCCAAATTCTATTAAAATACATGATATTGAAGTAGTTCATAAATAACGTTTTTCGCTACATTTATTTCCCCCACAATCTTCAGCATCGTTGTACCACAATGAACATGCACCTTTCGGACCCCAAGGCAGCTCAACAGTCTTGGTTATTAGATCTAAGCACGACAATAACTGATGTCAGTAGCGCCATTGATCTCATTGCATACTGTCTTTTTCTAGAAAATGAGAAAATGCTGATGTCAAAAAAATTGATTAAAAAGGGAGACCAAGGTGAGAGGACTGAAGGGGGCTAAGTTTATTATCCAACCCAATGAATAGTAACACAAGGGCGTATGTTTAAGCGTCTAAATGGATCCCATTAACTTCCTTTTGATTCATGGTATTGACAATATGCTCTGGTTCTCTACTCTATGGATTGTCTTTATACAATTATTATTTGTTCTCACTAATTCTCCTTATTTTTCCCAATTATTATTTATTTTTTCTCAAAATAATCTCAATATCTTGAAATAAACAGCGGATCACTATTCCCTTCTACTATATCTTTGCTGCATTTAAAATATACTTAGTATTTCTCACATTGTTGACTTGGACGAACTTTAATCCCTCATTCTAAACACACTAGTTTGATGCGGAGACAGAAAACCGGATCCAAATAAAGATGAGTAATCCTTGTGAATTAAAGGCTTCAATATATTGTGGCGTGACTGTGTGTCTAATCTGTAAAAGCATTTATAAAGTCAACAAACGAGGAATAAAACAAAATAATATAACTTTTTATCTGTCATCATGTCCGAAGAATTAAACAATACCCAAACTATCCTTGACAATGGCCAAGGCGTCATTGATCCAGATGTCTATTTTCAGATAAATAAAGCACCAAGCGACTTGCCAGATTTTGAGCAAAGGTTGAACGCGTTTGTCGATTATCATGACAAATTAGGAACAAGAGTTGTTCTCGTCACAGTAAGTTGCCATATCTATACTGTGGATTTATACATAAGTGTTAAACACATGGTTTAGAGTGGTGGAACTACTGTTCCTTTTGAAAACCAAACAGTTCGTTTTATTGATAACTTCAGCAGTGGCACTCGTGGTGCTACATCAGCTGAATACTTCTTGGAAGCTGGTTATGCTGTTGTTTTTATGTATCGCCTGAATAGTTTACAACCTTATAGTAGAAAATATACACACTCATCACGGGGATTTTTGGACTATTTAGAACCAAAAGATGATGGATCAATCCAAGGTAGGTTGTTTTTTTTTTATAGAAAAAACAAAGGAATGAATTACATGGAATAATAAAATAAGGATTGGGTTTTTATAGTACGCGAAGAATATACCAAACAGATGTATCAAGCGTTATTGAAATATGAAAAGGCCAAAGCAGACAATAGAATATTGATGTTGGACTTCGTTACTTTGCCCGATTATCTGTTTAAACTCCAATCAGGCACACAAATTTTGGCACGTCTCCAAAATAAGGCAATGTACTACCTCGCTGCTGCTGTAAGCGATTTCTTTATTCCCTCTCAGAAAATGGTAATATATTTCAGAATGAAATATCTTGCAATGTCTCATTTTTCACTCTTATTAGCCTGAGCACAAGATTCAATCACGCGACGGTGGATTAACATTAACATTAGATCAAGTTCCTAAATTTTTGAAGCCCCTTGTAAGTAACTGGGCTGCCAAGGGTTTGATTGTATCCTTTAAGGTAAAGTGTATCGGATTAGGAATGAAGAGAGAAACATAGAACTGATAGAGACATGGTTGCTTTTTATAGCTGGAAACAGATGTTAACTTATTAGTACCAAAAGCTCGCCAGGCTTTAAACAGATATGGCCATCAAGTAGTTATTGGAAATATGTTAAATACTCGTAAACAGACCGTTACTTTTATTACTCAAAACACAGAAAAGGTCTTGTCATTAACCACAGAGGAATTGAAATCGGAAGTTGAAATAGAAAGCATGATTATTCCTGAACTTGCTCGTATTCATGAACACTGGATTGAATCTGGAAACACTGAATAATATATATTTGTATATGCATTACCTCGTACCATTAGTAGTAACAATAATTGTAGAAAAGTGAAAAAAAACAAATAAATTTATGTAAGAAAGGAGCAGCTTGAATAAAGTGAAATAAAGGGGACCTGAGATTTAAAATGGAAGAGGTAGAGGGGTCTGCTCGTTAGATCTTAATCGATCGGGTTGGACCTTCCCTAGATGCTCATCTTGCTAATATTCATGCGAGATGTCTGTTTGTGTAACACATTATGTAAAAGAAATATGATCGAATCTTGTCTTCAGTTATATTTTAAATGAGTGATAGGTTCTTAAATAGAAGGTTATTAAATCATATACTTTTGAATATGATTTAAGTTGAGCTTATATACACTTTCCAGCCCCAATATCATATGTAGTGTTTCAAATATATTCTGAATCTAGAGATTCGATCAAGCAAAAGTCAAATGGTCTATGATAAAAAAACTCAATCTAGTTTAACTTCAACACAAAAGGAGAAGCATTATCATATGAAATGTAAGCTTAATGCGATTTATTATTAACGTGAAAAAGAAGGTGATAGAAGGTAAAGGCGTAGATGGGTAATCAATTTTTAAAAAAAGTGACGAAAGAATTGCATCAAAATTAATGATTGTCGATCCAGCCCAGTCATTACAAAATAATGACGAAGTTCACTTTCCTTTTTAGGTAATGTACAATTCACGTAGACATTGACATCACTGACAGAAGAAACATATAAATAGGGTTGTTGTCTTCAGCATTGTTTTTTTTTCATTATTCAAATATTTCTATTAAACCCTATTAACAAAACAAAGCAAAAATGAACCCCTCAAAGACTGATGCCAAGAAGGACCAATTCGTCGGTAACGTCAAGGAAAACGTTGGCGGTGTCTTAGGCAATGAAAGTATGGAGACTGAAGGTCAGACCCAACGTGGAAGAGGCCAGGCTCAAGAAACTGCTGCTAATGTGAGTGGATACGTTCAGGGAGTCGCTGAGCAAGTTACAGGCGCTGTAAAGGGTGCTTATAATTCTCTTACGGGTAACACTACCGATGAAGCTGCTAACAAAGTTCAACAAAAGAAGGGAGAAGCTCAACAAGACATCAACGCTTAAGAAAATGATCGTTTTTACATGATGGATTACTTTTTTATTCCAGTTTGTAAATTTAACAAATTGTAATCTGATAAAATAAATAAATAATTTTGTTATGGTGTAAAACCTATAACCTCTAAATATTTTTTGATTCATACTGTCTTCTGGAAGTTTTTTTGCGTTGAATAAGCAATGTTAAAAAACATGTAATATTAGAAATAAAGGAGTAAATGTTATAAAACGTTTATTTTGTGTGCAAAAAATCCTTCAAGTCCTGAGTTGGACTGGTAAAAAATACTATCAAAATCATGCACCTATTGAACCTTGGTCTTTTTAGTTGATTTTAACACTGTTTTGATGCATTTAAAGGTTGAATACAAGGCGATTCCTAATATACAGAGCACCCCAGAAAGAATTATTCCTAATATTGCGTAAAGATCAAGGTTATGAGCTTTGATAAATGACATGTTGCGAGACGCCTCATAACGGTGAGGGACTTTTCCATTGATGTGTGAAAATGCAACTTCTTCAACAACATCTGCTCCGATTTTGGCACCATTTCTTGATTTGATTTGTGCAATAGCTTGCATTCGCTTTAAATTATTCTCCACTTCTCCATCTTCATCCACAACTACCTTTTTAATAATCTCAGCAGCTTCCAAAGCAGTCATAGTTGATCTCAATATATCTCCTGTTTTTGCCCTTTTAATCATTACCGAATTTCCAGGCTGATCTCCGAACACGGGGAAGAAAATCATTCTTACTCCTTTGTAAATAGCTTCAACACAAGATCCAAATCCTCCATGCGATACAAATACTCGGGTAGAGGGATGAGATAATATAGCTAATTGAGGGGCCCATTTAACAAAGCGCACATCAGCATTTTTGTTGTTTAATAATTCCGCGGCAGGATATTTTTGACCTGACGATGTGACTATATCTTGATCTAATCGCGCATTCGTCATAGATCCTGCCCAAATAATACCATCAAGGTCACCAGCTTCATAAACCTCAAAAAGAGCTGTGAGAATAAGATTTACAGTTTTTGGAGATGGTTTGGCGTGTTGTCCGAACGCAACGTAGACGATACGTTTATGGTTGTCTAGATATGTTTGAAGTTCGCTATTTAGGGGATCGTAACTTCTTGGGATAATTGGTCCAACTTGTTCTACAAGAGGACCCAATGGTCTTGGGGGAGTCATTCCAAAATAATTATTGATGAGTTTAACGGAATCGGATGAATCTTCTGCAGGTGTAAAGAATCCAGTAATACCGAGTTTTTTCTTTCTTTTAGATAAGTCTTGAAAAGCGTCATACATACCTGATGTCATTCCCAATGTACCAGTTATAATGAACGGAATATTAACTGCAGTAGCCGCATGTCTGCATGTATCGAGGATAGCATCGCAAATGACTGTATCAATATTATTTTCCTTGAAATAATCAATAAGAGTAAAATAATCTATAAGCAATGAGTGTAAATACTTATGCTATACTTTAGTGGGCTCCTAACGTAGTAATCTCAATATCGTGATACTGAAATAGTGAAACATTTATGTCCCTGTAAAATCAGTACCCTAACTTTCCAAAATCTGATAGGTTACAACTATTTCTTTGTTGAATCAGATGATACCATAGGATCAATGGGATCGTTGTATTGGAGCACCACTGTATGTTTTCATTCATTTACCTTTTTCCCAATCGGCTGTTACTTCTTTAATTACATCTGTAAACAAGCTCAAGATATTATCTCTTTCTTCGATGGAATCGTATACCTTTTCTTCGTCAAAGTCAGGCTCTGGTCCGATCGAAACAGTATTTATTTTAGGATATCGTTTACCAAATCGAACGCTGCCATCCTTTTATCAAAGTAAAAAGGTTTATCGTTTGTAAGTATACCATATATATATTAAACAAATTAATAATTTTACTTTTGTTAGAAAAGTAACGTTATGTCCACGTTCAGCAAGTTCATCAAGGATAGTAAGAACCCAAGTGGTATGCGAAGAGCCACCAAGTGCGCAAAAGAAGCCAATGTTTTTTTGTTCAAAGTATGTCTCTTTAAGTGAAACTGAGTTATCGCCAGTTGTTGCTGTAGCAAAGGTAGAAAAGTTGAGCAGGAGAAAAACGCTTGCAGAAAACAGAAGCTTAGTTGTGTGAAGCATTTTTTCTTGCTTCTTTAAAGAAGAGAAACAAATATTTTTATTTCTTCATTCGTTTTGAGCCGTGATTACGGCGTAATTTTCGCAGTCTTAGCAAACTTTACTTTTTTGGTTTTTTAAGAACATCTTGCATCACAGTCCATTGCTTCTAAATTTCTATAATTGACAAGAACTGTTTCTAAAGATATTCGAATGAGTTTAAAAATAAAATGTAGTGTCACAAAAGCGTTTTAGACTGAAAACATGCTTAGTCTGTTTTTAGTTGCAAGTAACCACAAGTTCTCCCAAACCTATAAATTTTAGATTATTGTAACGGTTTCAACCTTCTTCCTGATAAAAGCATCGAACACCTTTATTTTATTTCATCATGCCCTTTCATGTTAATAATAATTAGTATCTCCCTTATAATTGAAAGCATGACCACAATAACATGATAAATAAATGATCTATAAATATAATTAGTTTGTACCACTCAAAAATTAAATCTTACTGCTAGATAGCCTAGCAAAGTTGCGCCACATTTAGAGAAAAGTGCTGAAAACAATACAAGATTTAGGGATAAATTACCGCCGGTTTAGATAGGAACGTATTTCGTATAGATGATAACAATAGAATCAAGATTAAATAGAGTCACAGATTTATAAGAATGGATTCAATCTAAATAAAGTCTAGTGCTGGCTAAGAATTTCTTTAGATGGGGATAAGTGAAATTAAATTTGTCAATAAAATACTTAAAAATGATATAGTTAAAGTAGAAGGAAAACTGGGATAGCAAATGGTCTTTGTCACTTATTTTTGAAATGAAGCAAAAAATAAATAAATATGGTTAGCTTATGTAATAGTAGTAGTAGGTTTGCATTTCAGAACATAATCAAGCAATTACTTCATCAAAGTCATCCCCTCTTTATATATATATATATATATATATTATTTTTAAAAAGAGTATCGTTTTTGTAGGATTAAGGTTATCTTTTATTCTTTGGTTAAGCTCTAGGATAACTGGTGGTTCTTCCTCAATTTAGCAAATTGTTAACTGAGATGCAGATAGAGTTGTAGTCCATCTCGCTTGGATCAGTATTAACAAACTGATCAAAGCAAACTTGGAGCTGTTCATACACTTCTTTTTCTTTACTATCCATGATTTTTTCAATAGGGGTACCCTCTGAGAAATTATCTGCTAACTCAATAGCTTTTTTTTTAAAAAAAAAAAAATTAGAATACCTAAACATTTTTTTTTTTTTAGAAAACAAAATAAGGTTACCTCTTTCAATGATGGGGTTAGTGATACCAGCAATACTTGCACACCAAATACCATATGATTTTCCATCTCCCATGCCTGGTATGATTCTGTATAAAAAAGTAACTTGGCTTTTATTATCCACAATTTGGTTAGATACTTCTGTGGTAGACAGTGCTATACCATCTCTTGCTGCTATGATATCATTCTGTAATAGTTCTTTTTCGCTAATTTATTAGAATCCGTAATACAAAGTAGCTAGATGGTTTACCATGAAAATGTGTGCTGGCCAGTACTTTTGGACAATTTCTATCTTTTGATAAGAAATACCGAATGATACCTCCAAAAAGACTAGCTCCATCTAATGAATTTGTTCCCTATATTGGATCAATTAATAATTACATACCAAATGCAGTAAATAATGTACATTTATACCTTTCCAAATTCATCAATAATCACTAAACTCTTGCAAGTAGCTCCAATGATCGCTCGATTTAACTGCTGTATGTCGAATGCAAAAGCACTTTGAGGCTATTTTGTATTTAGATGTATTATATTTTCGAGTAAGATATACTTTATGAATGTTGGCCTTTACTTTAGATACTGTTTCTGAAGTTTGAATTCTTGTGAGCATTTTATCTGTAATCCCAATGGTTGCAATGTCAGCAGGTACAAAGCTATAATAAAGGGTCAATTCGAGTAATTTGTTTATAAAAATATATATAATTACCTTCCAATGTGTGCCATATATACAATTAATCCAACCTAGCGTAAATAAATATGAGAGAAAAGCGCCAAACAATCTTTTTTGACTTGGTACATCACTGTACTTGTTTCAAATAAACACTTTTCCCAGAAAAGTTGGCACCACTTAATATTTGAACTTTTGAATATACTCTATCGTCATGAGAATTACCATCTTGAGGATATTCTTGAATAAGAGTGTCATTTGGGATAAATATATCCATACATAGTTCTTGTAGTGGGTGTCTAAATGGTACTTTTTTGCTAGAATCTTTTTAATCCTACTTTCTTCTTTGATTTCGTACCTTCCATTTTTAATGACAATTTTATTTTCAGCTTCTGTTAAAGTGGGTTGCACATAATTGAAAGATAAAGCTACTATTGCAAGAGATACGATGCTAGATAATATATATTTAGTTTTTGTTTTTGTTGTTGTTGTTGTTGTTGTTGTTGGATAAAAAGGACTGGATATTTTAATACCAATCTAATTCTGATATTGCCCTGACACATTCAAGTATTTGACTTTGATATCGTAAAACATGACTTGATAATTCTTGAATGATTTCAATTTCTTTGTCTGTTATTATTTTAGTATCTATATATACCCCTTTGTTTTTCAACTCACCAAGAATCATTCCATATATATCACCGATGGTACTATCCAGCTCTATTTTCTCATCTTTACTTTAATACTAGTATAAAAGAAATCCAATCGTTATATATACCAGTAGTTTTACTGTTCTTATAATAATAGTTTTCTTGTGTCACAAACTTATAAGATTTTTTTTTAAAAAAAAATAGGAATAATAAGAATAAATATCTTTTTAACATATATATATATATATATATATATATATATCTTCACCTGTAATTCAAACCCTTCAATGGCTGCATTTTCAGAATGAATTCTAGGTAATGTTACCAAATAACCTAATTGAGGAAAATATACAACATTCAAAGTAGCTCCGTATTTGATTGGCAATTCCTTGCTTATTCCATGCGCCACTTTCAACTATGTCATATGAAATATATTAGATTCGAAAGAATAAAAGCCTTCATATATTCTACCAAGTAATCGTCCAATTGTTTATATTTTTCCCGCAAAAGATCAAGTTCCTATTTGAAAACAGTTTAGTAATTTAATATAAATATATGAAAAATCTATTATAGTTACGGGGTTTATGTTGGTCTGGACAACAACTCGACCTTCGCCATCACTCATCTCAAAGGAAATCTATAAAGTAATGGTTAATACCATGCTTGGAAAGGGCGTTCTTAAAAAAAAGGACAGACCTTTGCCTGAATCTCATTTGAAATATCTCTCATTATAGAAACAGAAGTAAGTTCTTGAGCATTCTGGATGATAGAAATGTTTACACCCAAATGAGTCAATGTAGTATGCACGGCAATAGTATGGCGTGCAAACTAGATATGTATTATATTAATTGGACATTTCTCTCTTTATACACACACACAAACGTTCTTTATTCCACTTACCTCTATCATTGATTTCCAATTAAGAGGATTTGCTTTATTTTCTTGTATTTTTGATAATATTCCTCTTATATTTTTAATAAATCGCATGTCAGATCTTAGTCTATCCATGACATCTTTTCTGCTTATAAAATAGCTAATTGCTTCATGCCGCTGTTGGAGTAGTTGTATATCCATTTTAGGTCTGGAAACCCATTCTTTTAATAACTGTTTTCCAGGAACACTACTGGTCTTATCAAGGAGTCCTTTATTTCATATTTTAGAAGTATTATTAAAAATATGATATTGTTTTCCCTCACCAAATAACGATAGACTTTCTTTTCCTCTCTTTTGATGCATGCTTGGGTGTGTTTCAGACTCGAATATACAAAGTGATCTGTATAAAGAGTAATTTTTATTTTATATTTTGTAGTGGAAGTATAATATTCGTACATATACCTCAATGTATCAGAATCAATCTGCATGTACAACTCACTATATTGAAAAATATAAATAATGGGTAAAGTTTTCCAAATATATAATTTACCATGAAAATGTTGAAAAAAATGTAGGGATATTAATTGTACTTTCGTCATCCTCTACATCACTGATAAATTTCAAAATAACACCTATGCACCCGACCTATATAATGAATAAGTATATATAAAATGGGAAGTAGTAGTAAATTTACTGTTCTTTTGTTTTCTTCCAGTCTAAAGACGCTTTCTAATTTCAATAAAGCATGCATTTTTTCATCTTGATCTACGTTTGTCAAGAGTATGTTTTTATACATTTCTTCGCCGACTTGTTGGTGTTTGTTCTCTATTTGGTATTGTATAAACCAGTTTAAAAGCTCAAGCTTTCCTTTGTGAAATAAAAACTCTTTTGCTTTGATTTTTTTGATCTCAATATTGGAATCTAAAACCAATATTTATATGAGTATCTCTTATATATATTTTTTTTTGAGCAATACATAATTACTATGTTCAACAATAGCTTTATAAAGCAAATCGTCGCTTAATTCAGGTATGACAACAATTTGAGGTTCTACTTGTGCAATGACTTTTGACAACGAGTATTAGAAAAACGACTATATATACAAGTAAAGGTAACTTACGAGTTCGTACATAACCAAATGAGTTTGATTCCCAAATATCTTGCATGGCGAATAACTCGTTATCAGTTGAATAGCAGCAACCTAGCTGTGAAGAACTCCATTGAAGGCAGAGAACTGACGACATTAAAAAAAAAATAGTGTAAAATTAAAGAGAAAGGAGAGGGAAAAAATAACAGGTCTATTTATGTATATATATAGTAATTTGATTCATTCAATTAAATTAAATGTAAACTCGAACTTAGAAGAGGCTCCAAATGACAACTGATATTGTATAAATTGTTTTTGGCAAATGACGTTAAGATATGCACTACGTAAAATCACGTTACGTGTCTATTCGCAAACCAATGACTCGATACTACAATAAATTATGAAGGAGCAATACTTGTCTTTCAAGAGAGAAAATACAGAAATTGATGGTTTTTTATCTTATAATTTGTTTATCGTTTTCTATATATGGTTTTCAACTTTCTTCATCATTAAACACCTGTGTTTTTGTGTTCAGTAAATCCACCCCTTCACTGTTTCACGACATGGCACTAAGTTTAAAATCTCAGACGTTTAGATCACTTTACTTGGAGTCTCTTTCTTTTGAAGGATTCGTTTATTTCTCTTCCTTTTGTCTTTCTTATTCAAAAAGAATATTGTAAAAAAGCACTTATTTTCCAAATGAATGGTAAAAATATAACTGCTCATGTCATACCTTGCGATGGTTGCTAATCATGATCCTCTTATAGAAGAATCAGTAGCTCAGAATCTATACCTTGATCCCAATACTATTACTGACGAAGAGATTGAACAACCTTTTGCCCAACTCGAACTTGGAAAAGCGTACTACTTTGCTACCCATATCGAGAATAACTACCATAGGGCATTCGAGTGGCTTAGTCTTTCTGCAAAACAGGGAAATATGGAAGCACAATTCAGGATAGCCGATATGTACGCCCTTGGTCATGGTGTTGATCAAAATCTTTTTTTAGCTCATGAATGGTACAGAAAATCCGCACTTCAAAACTATCCAAACGCGTTGATTAGAATACAAAATCTCTATGAAGAAGACAATAGGCTTCATTCCAGAGGTGAAATAAACTCTGAAGAAGAAGGCATGAATGAAAAAGAGTTTAAAAAGGATCATAACGTTAGGGAACTGAACGAGTACAGACTGATGCACTCAGAAAAAGTATTGGGGAACACGATCGAATACTTCTCAAATAGATTTAACGCCCTCAAAGAGTCCAAAACAATGGATGAAGACACTTATCACGAGCTTGGATTCCATTATCAACATGGATATGGTGTCAGAAAAATCAGCAAACGAGCTATGGAATGTTATACCAGTGCTGCAGAACAAGGACACCCAAGTGCTCAGTACAATCTTGGATTTTTATATCAGCATAATACCAAAATTAAATTTAACTATACTCATGCTTTCAAATGGTACACACTAGCTAGTAAAGGTGGAAGCAGTGAAGCTCAAAACTGTCTTGGGTATTTATACGAAAAAGGGTTGGGAGTCGATATTGACTTGTTAAGAGCACTGTATTGGTACACACAAGCTGCTGAAAGTAATAATAAAGGGGCTTCATTGAACATTGCTAGAATGCATCGAAAAGGGTTGTTCAACAACGTAAATTATAGCGAATCAATCAAATGGTACATAACGGCAGCCGAGCAAGGGGGTCAGGTCTCTAAGAACTGTCTCTATTTATTGACTCAAACGATGGACATAAATGGTATTTTTCCTAGCCTAGATGAGAAATTATACAGTACAGAGTCTTTAGTAAGAGACAGAATGTGTTCAAGACTTCGGCACGATATTTTAAACGTCGAGAAATCAACAGTGATTTACCGATTGAAGCAATTAGCAAAGCATGCTTTAATCGGTGATGGAAACGCGATGCTAGAAATTGGGTTTAAATATATGACAGGAACCGAATTAACTCAAGACAAAGATATTGGATTAAAATGGATAAAAAATGCAGCGAGGTCCGGTCTTACCAAGGCTCAGCTTGTCTTGGGAGAATTGTATGAGCATGGTGAGCATGGTGCTGTGAAGCAGAATTATTACAAGGCAGGTGTCTGGTACGCCCTAGCTACCAAGAAAAAGAATGCTGTCGCTCAATATAAACTAGGACTTCTGTATTTTAATGGCCATGGCGTGCGTAAAGACCCACTGGAGGCAAGTAAATGGTTTACGTGGTCTGCTGACCAAGGTAACAGCGATGCACAGTATCTATTGGGTGTATTGAGGTTTTTAGGTGAGTTATTACTGTCATTTATTTAATAGGTCTCTCCCTTTGTAAAAAAAAAAAAAAAATGTCAATTAATCTGATTTTTTTCAATCAAATTTAAAAAAGGTGTCGGTCTGAGCAAGGATATATGCGAGGCCTTTGAATGGTTTACAAAGTCTGCGTCCCAGAAAAACACTCAAGCTCTATATCATCTTGGAAAAATATACTGGACAGGAATCATATTTAAAAATGAAATATATGTTCAAAAGGATGAAAAAAGAGCATTTACTATGTATAAATATGCTGCAAGTCATGGCAATTTAAACGCCCAGATTTTACTTGGAAGAATGTATGAAAAGGGAGACTATGTAGAGAAAGACATAGTTAAATCGATAGAGTATTACTCTCTAGCTGCAGATCTTGGTGATTTAGAATCAAAATACAAACTTGGTTGCATGTACCTTAATGGGGTGAATGTCGAACATGACTACATAAAAGCTTACAAATTAATACATGACGCAGCAAAGAACGGCTATTACAAAGCGAAATGTTTTTTTGATACTCCAACGATCTACTCCGAGTCAATACATGATTATTCCAACGTATTAACTATGTTCGAAAAAGCCGTCGAATACAAAATGGATGATTTGGAATATAATATTGGATATCTATACGAAAATGGTCTTCAAGATTGTAACGGTTATCAAATACTCAACTTTAACTTTTCCTTGGCACTTGACTGGTATTTGAGAGCTGAAAAAAAAAATGATAAAAGAGCTATCTATAGACTGGGAGAAATGTACAAATATGGAAAGGGCATAAATCACAATATGTGGGCTGCACATACATACTATACGGTGGGGTCAAACTTGAGAAACTCTGATTCAATGTTTGCACTGGCGAACATGTACCTTGAAGGAATTGATGTAACACAAGATATGCCAAAAGCGTTCTACTTATTCTTTAATGCTGCTAATATGGGACACCAAGAGTCGCGCCTACTTTTACCTCCTTTATTCGACTTCAACGAAAATGAGAAATACAGGTGTATCTATCTATCAGTAATGGAAATGCTTGAAAAGGTGGCTGAAGATGGAAACATTGTCGTGCAAGACAAACTTGGTGATTATTATCGGTCACTCGGTGATCTAGAAAATGCAATTGGGTGGTATGAAGTGGCAGCCGAATGTAAGATAACTGGAGCTTACTACAATCTGGGGAAAATATATACAGAGGAAGGCTTTTATTACAACCCATCAAAAGCAATTGAGTTATATGAACTTGCAACAGAAAAGCAACATACAGAGTCAATATATGAGATGGCGAGAATGTACCATTACGGAATTGGGATTCCTCAAGATTACTTGAAAGCATATCAGCTCTACACGGATGCAGCTAATGGAGGACATAGAAAATCATTCGCAATTTTAAATATCACATCCGACTCAAACAACACTACCAGCAACAATGTAATCGAAGATTTACCGTCACCCTTGTCCGAAGACTTCAACCATTTACTTTCAATGTATGAATTTGTAGCTGCAGATGGACACACTGAATTACAATATAAAATTGGGTACGTCTACGAAAAAATTATAAAAACTCCCGAATACGAAAAGGCAATCAAATGGTATTTAATGGCTGCTTCTGGATGCCATAAAGAGGCAGCTTATCGTTTGGGTTTGCTTTATAAAAACGGCTTGGGTGCCCATCAAAACTGGTCAAAGGCTATACAATTTTTCGAGAGAGCTATGAATAACGGAAGTTATAGTGCTTGTTTCGAATTGGGGTTGATAAACCACCATGGTAGCGGAGTAGAGATGAATAAGACAAAGGCACTTGAATACTACCGCAAAGCAGCCGATCACCATGACTCAAATGGAGAATTTATGATGGGAAAGTTATATGAAGATGGCCAAATTGTACAAAAGGATCTCTTGGAGGCAATACGATGGTATAAAAAAGCTTATGACCAAAGAAATGGCGATGCCATAACCCGGCTATATGATTTACAAAATGATAAACTCGATGAAGTATCCTTTGATCGTAGAGTGTTTCATATTTTACAGAATTTTGCAAGTCACCATGAAGGCCATTGTGAAGATGGTGACCCTGATTTTTATGGATATATGTATTTTCGACTGGGATATATCTATCTTGACGGAATTCTAGTCGAAACCAACTACGAAAAGGCATGGTATTATTTTCATATATCCTTAAAAGGATATAACAACAGAGATGCTCTATATTATATAACTATTGCGAAACAACACCTGCAAGGCTCTGAAATGTTTGTACAGAATAAAAAGCTCGAAATGTTTGATGCCGTCATCGATAAGCTGGACAAAGAATTGTTATACGAAATAGCAGTAGGGTATTATGATCAAACATGTTCAACTAATTGCGATATTCCCCATGCTGTTAATACAAATTATGCAACTTTGTTTAAATATTTCACCAAAGCCTTTGAAAAGGGCTACTCAAAAGCTAGCAAATACCTCGGAGATATGTGCTACCATGGTGAGGGTGTAGAAATCGACCATAAAAACGCTTTACTGTTCTATAGAAAATGGGCAGAGCATCAGAGTGCACAAGAAAATTTCCAGACTGGTTGTGAGTATTATGGATTAATCTCAAATAAAAGAAGAAACGACTTTGCCGCTTCTGTTTATTTTGAAAAGGCAGCATCTCACAACATTGAAAAGGCTCGGATGTATTTGGCAGATATGTATTATTTTGGCCAAGGTGTAGAAAAAAATCAAGAGGAAGCGATCAAGATGTATATGTACTCTGCTTTTAAGCAAAGTCACTGGGAAAACCTTTTGACAGGTATTCGATATTATAGAGGAGATAAAGCCGTCAGCATAAACTATACCATTGCACTGGTTTATTTTCGTATTTCTAAAAAACAAGGAAATAGCGAAGTACTACGATACCTTGGGGAGATATATTACTACGGAAGAGGCACAGAAATAGACAAAGATCGAGGATTGGGGTTTTATATGTCACTTTCGACTAGGCAGGATCATGCTGAAAACACAACAACTGGTCAGGAATACTTGACTGACAATGACGTTTTTCAAAGAAATGAAAGTATTGCATTTCTATTCTTCAACGCAGCTTCCAACGGAGGAAATGTCTTGATCAGAAAACGTCTAGGAGATATGTACTATTATGGAAATGGTGTTCAAAGAAACAAAAGTAGAGGGCTTGCATTGCATGAGTCATTCTCTGGCCAATGCGATTGCCTTAAAAACAAAGTGACAGGTCTCCAATACTACCACGGTAATGCTGATACCAAAAAAAGCTATTCTATTGCATTCATTTATATAAAAAAAGCAACTGAACAAGGAAATATAAAGGCTCAGTTATATTTGGGTGACATGTATTATTATGGCCGAGGCGTTAAATATAATCGGTTAAAGGCTATAGAACTGTACAAATCTTCTTCTGAACAACAAGGTAGTCGGGCAAACATAGCAACAGGTATTCAATACTATAACGGTGGTGATGGGGTAATAAAAAATCGAGAGACAGCATTTATCTTTTTCGACAGAGTTGCTCTTCAAGAAAATACAAACGACATACGACAACTGGCAGATCTGTTAAACAGTACTAAAGACAACGATATAGGAGATGTAGAAAAAGCCAAAATATACTATGAAAAGTCAGCCTATCAACAAAGCATTATTACAAACAACCACATAGCCTCCCAATACTATAATGGCATTAATGGTACTAAAGAAGATGCTTTAGTGTCTCACATTTTTTCAAATATGGCAACCAAACAAGAAAAAATAAAACGTCAAAGTAATCTAGCAGATAAATTATACTTTGGGGAAAGAGATTTTATGGATCGAGCAAAGGCACTTGAACTCTACAGAGAATGCGCTAACCAACAAAACAATAAAATGAATCTGTCTGTTGGACTCAAGTATTACATATGTGGCTATGACACAGAAGAAAGTAATGCAATCGCATTCATTTATATCAGTCAAGCAGCGCGTCAGGGAAATATGGAGGCGAATCGACATCTAGGAGATATGTATTATTTTGGTCAAGGAATCACAAAGGATAAAGATAAGGCCATAGAATTGTATAATTTGGTGTCCAGTCAACAAGGAATCACTGGTAATATTACTACAGGTCTCCAATATTGTAATGACGGCAGGAGCATAAATACGAGCTGTAAAATAGCCCTTCTCTTTTTAAACAAGCTTTCTTATAAAAAAACGTACAATTCTCAGAGATATCTCGCTGAAGAACTTTACCACGGCATGCGCGTTGCCCAAAACCAGGAAATGGCAATCCAACTATTCAAAGCATCTGCTGATGAATTAGTCAGTGAAATCAATATGTCTATTGGTAATCGATATTATTTTGGTAAAAATGGAGATGGAAAAGACCTTTCAATTGCCTTTATATATATATCGAAATCGGCTGATCAAGGAAATGGAGATGCTCGACTACGCCTGGGACACATGTATTACTTTGGTATTGGAACAAACAAAGATCAAGCTAAAGCTATTAGATTATTTAAAGCATCTGCTAATCAATTTAATGGTCTTAAAAATACACGTATTGGTCTTGAATATTACGAAGGTTATGAAGAGAAGGAAGCAAACCTTTTGATTGCTTTTATTTACCTTTTAAAAGCTGCTGATCAAGGAGTACCCACCGCTCAAGAATATGTTTCGAATATATAGAACTGATATTTACTATGATGAAATAAACTGAAACAATTATCTGCATAAATTTGGCATTTTCTTTACTAGCGAATTTTATCTATCATCACATAAACGGGTAAACTCCCAAGGTCTTTTCAAACTTTATTTCTTTGTATCACAATCATCCGCTCTTTAATGCAATTTCATTTAACAGTAGCCAGTTTAAAGCTCTATGCATTACAATTCAGGATGTAAACAGGATATTAAAAGTTAATCATAATCACAATAAACCTACCAAGCAATATTCTACTGCACAAATTGGTGAGAGAAAGATAGTTCGTGAGACATTATTTTAGATCGATTGTATTTTCACACACGTGTAATGGTGGTTATATTTATGTGAAAAGTTGAATTTATCCGTCCCTTGATTTCTTTTTTTTTTTTTCTGTCCTTTTGTATACATACTCACACACGTACACACATAAGCAAGAATGAGAGAATATTCACAAGAAGAATTAGATCGCATGCGTGTAATGATGAACGGCGAAACTGCTTGGGATAAAATAAAGAGAAAGTCTAGAGAAGAACCACTTGTTCCGGCAGGTAAATAAGACAAAGCGTTAGAAAGCAAGACATATATACTTATGAATGATATAATAAGGTGTTGGGTTGACGTGCTTTGCTTTGGTCGCTGCAACTTTTGGTATTAAAACAGGCAACCGTGCCTATGCTAATAATATGTTTCGACTCCGAGGTAAGATATATAAAATATATAAGGGAGTGTATGTAAAAAATAACACTCCTCGTTAGTGGCAGCACAAGGATTTACAGTATTAGCTATGGTTGGAGGATCACTTTACTATTCTCATAAAAGAAAACAATAAAGCAATAATGAATTCGTTTATTTTTATATTCCAAATTCGAAAATACTATCGTTCAATCATTTAACAAGGAATATCTTTACAAGGAATGGTTTTTAATAATATTCTAGGTAACTCTTGGTAATATTATAAGTTTCATTGCTACAGGATGTATCAATCTACTCGGACTGATAATTGGGAGGCCATTCTAGCTCAACATTCATTACATCCAGTTCTAATAGATCAGCTGAATGAATTCCACCAACCGAAGCAAGGTTGGGTAAAGTTCTTCCAAGATCACCATGCACGTACTCCTTGATATAGGTACCTGCCTGTGTATGTAACTGTAAAACACCAAAGTGCGCGTCCTCCGGTTTATCAGAAAGACGTTCAATGGTGGAGGTATGAATTACTTTGGGCCGGATTGCTGCACCACGTCTGATTTAAGATATATAAGTAAGTGAAAAAATATATTAGGATTAATACAAAATGTATACCTTTGAAATACACGAACTGGAGTCTTTTGGTAAATAGTAAATGGGGTAGAGCCTGTATGATTGATATGTGCAACCAATTCATCTGTCAAGGGGTCAGATAACCAGACAAGTGCCCTAATTGATTTCGGTTAAAATCACAGAATAAAAAGAAGCAAGATGTTCACACTTTTACCTATAAAGTTTTGTCTTTGTTTCTTCACCCTCTTTGATAATCATTCGATCTACACTATACGTAAAATGAGATTAATCAATACCATCAAATACATATATTTAGATAGATAGATTATACATACGGTTTAACATGGCATAATTTGATCACTTGCACTGCATCCTTATGAATCTCAGATGAATTGATTTCTTCTTCAATTCTTTTGTATTCCTCATCAGATAAACGGGGTTTACGAGGATTAACCAACTCCAAGTAGAAGGGGCGACCAGAACCCAACATACGCACATTTGCATCCTCTCTTCCAGCCGTACAAAATTTGCTTGAATCTGCACGATGATATTTCTCTAAAAGTGGTTGGAAACAGTCTGATACAGCATACTCTGCAAGTTTCTTTCCACGTACTGTCCAAGGTGTTTGACTGTATTCGCGTGAAAATTTAAGATAGCGACCGCCAACATAGCTAGATTCATGAAGGAAGGTCACAGATTCAAAGGTGGCTCGTGCTGTTGGTGGTAGAGGTGGAATTGCTGTTAATCTAAATCGAGATGTATCAGCAACCCTTTTTGCCTTCTCTTTTTGAGAATAATAACTTACTCTTTGGCCTCTGTAGGATCCACCTTTTTAAGTGCCTCTGTAATACACCATCTTGAATCACCAACAACCACCTTAACCTTCTTTTGACGAATAGTTCGTACCCTCAATGTGGGTTCTTTCACTTGTGACAAAAACATATGTTCTTTTGCTGAGGGTTCGTGATTAATGACAACAGTCATTCTCAAAGGTGCCTCTCCTTTAATCTCTCCCAACCCTGTCGCCTCCTTCCATTTCAATCCAAATAAATATTTAAAGAAATCTTTAGGATCTCTCACTGCAATATCCTTCCATTCATTTATAATAGCTTCTTGATCCTGCTGTTTCAATACTTCGTTTACGTGAAAACGAAGCAATGTATCGCGGGTCAACATACCAATGGGCATGGTACAGCTCATGCATACATCAACTGTCTCGTATTCTTCTTCCTTTAACCTTCTATATACATCAGTTACGAAACTACCGGCGTATTGGATCGCACCAGTACAGGCTGTACAAATGAAATCGTCACTGAGGTCTGTTAATGCTTCAAGTGAATGTTTTTGTGATACTTGATTAAAAGCGATACAAAGTTCCTATTCGTCCTTATTTTTTAACAATAAACTTATGGGTTGCTTTTCCTTTTTTTACCTTGTCCTCATAAGCATAAAGGTAAAAGGAGATACAACCAAGAAAACGAAGAATGCAGCGGTAACAACACTGATCAGCACGAAGAATTCGTGCAATGCTCAAGGCTCCTTTTAAGCAACTAGTTTCATCGCCAGATACTAAAGGTACTTGGGTAAGAAACTTTTCAACTTGATCTGTTGCCATTGGAAGAAAGGGTAGAGTAGAGTTCTTGTTTTTGCAAGTTTTTTTTTTTTTTTTTTTCGTTTTGTTTTTTGACCTTCAAAAGTGATAGTCACGATCAAATCCCATTCTCTGGAATTCCGTTGATGCATTTAGTAACATTTATTCCTTCCAACGATGAGAAAACTGCCATATCTATGTTGGTAAACATTGATACCCTAGATATGTGCTGGATATATCTTGGAGAATGAATTCAGCATATTTAGATTGTATTCATTTATTTATACTATGGATATGATGTGCTATTGTTTGACTTTCTTATACAGCTCTAGGTTACTCAACTGATGCGCTGTCTACTGCATGAAGTGGATATTTAAAACGTAAACCATGCATTTATCAGCTCTGTAGCGTCACTAAGTGTTGGATTATCTATTATTGTAGGTGAAGAAAAGCATGTTGCTAAATATGGATAAGATTGAAGAACAAATTGGGCATAAAAAACAACTTTCAAAATAATGACACATGAATTGTTTCATCATTTGTTTATTCATGGTGATAAGTGATGGAGTTGGAGAAATTACCATAACTTATTTTAAAAAATCCTTGAATGAAACAAAAAAGCGTTTTTTCTTTAAAACAACAACAATAATAATAATAATAATAATAATAAAATCATAATTCTGTATTCTGCAGCTAAACACAAAGCTATTTTATTATAAACCAGTAAAAACTCGATTGATTATGAAAAGAGCATATAAATCACATGTAAACTATCAAAAGAGGCGGAGAAAAGACATCTGTAAACTGATGCACAATGAAGTAAGGATCCACTTGTAACGAAAAATAGGATGCTTGTCGTGTTTTATTATAATAACTTCCATTGCAATTGATATGAATGAATATATCGTTATGATTAAAATATAAGGTGAAACTTATATCCTATTATATATTATGCCATAATAACAACAATAACGATAAAAGTAAAAAATGAAACTGGTTAAAATGCATATATATATATATATATATATATATATTTTCCCTTCTTTCTATTTTCTCCTTTTTTGATAGTAACTGAATGACCTTATTTTTGGGTTTGTAACCAAGTCCATTGATGTATATATTTATTTAAATAAGTTTTTTTACAATTATCATGTATTTATATTATTTAATGGTCCGATGGAGACCTTGTTTGTATTCCAGGAGATTTCTTACAACTGACTGGTATCCTTCAAGTCGTTACTTTTGAGATGATCCATATTTGGAAACAGTAGTAGCACTCCCATGAAATTAAGTGCTCAAGTACCTCAATTATGATAATTAAGTTGAAGATGTAACCGTTACAAAGTTTATTGCTATTAATATTAACAATAATACTAACATATTTGTTTAATAACGATAATAGCTGATTAAAACGAGAGAGAGATTCAGTTGCTTAGTACTATAATATCGTATTGGATAGCTGACTCCTGTAGAGATATAAAGAAAGAAAATGCAAATATCGTCCTTAGCTGCTTGCCAAGTTGGTGAATAATAAAAAAGGGAGCAAATCTATACATCAAACAAGACAAAAGTGTATGGAAATAAACCACGTGAGTGCATAACTCCTTTTTGGGCTTATATGACTTTGTTTGTTTTGTTTACAAAAAAAAAAAAGCAGTTTTTTTCCGCCACAACAACAACAACTATTGAGGAGATCAAGGAGAAAAAGAAAAAATAGGCTAATAGTTCATACGTTTCTCTTTATCAAAAATAGTTTACTTGTTTCATTACCATTGGATTAGTGCATTACATGAGTATATTAATAATAGGATTGTTAATAAACTTATAACCCAAGTGAATCACCTATTAAAAACAGGTATGTAAATGAGAAACTGGAATAAACTTGGATGATGCCATAGAACAGGCTTAGAAATTGTATTAACAGCCTCAAAAGTAACACTCTAACCCCCTTTTAACCCCTCCTTTCAAAACCCCCAAAAAATAGAGATAGTTACTTTTCTCAAATGATATAAAGTGTTGTATGACAATACGTATATGTTTATATATATTTATATATGTAAACATCATTTACCCAATATGCATTATTTTTTATATTTATCCATTTAAAAAAGATTATCACTGGATTATAGTTTTTGCTCTTGTGTGTATTTGCATCTGCACAGTACTTTTTGTATTTCTAATTCCTGAATGAGTTTAAATCCCAAAAATAATTATTTGTTCAGTTTTGTTTGTTGTGATGATTAAAAAAAGCTCCTTCTTTCATTTTCACAAAAAGTCAGTCTATATTCTCCTTAGAGCTCTTGAAACAAACAAATGGATGTAATCATTGCCGTATTCTGACATGTGCAGCCCTTTTTTTACTCACTTTTAATTCCCTCTCCCAAGTATCGGACTTGATCACGTGCCGCTCAAACATTTCTATATCTCATTCATTTCTTTCTTTCCTTGTATTTTCTTTTTTCTTCTCTATTTTATTATCATTATATATTATTTAAAACATATTATATAATCCTAATATTAAAAAAATAGCTACTCTTTTATTCTTGCACTTTCTCTTTCAGTCTATTTTATATATAATGAATCATAGTTATGGGGATCGCAGCAACGATGTATTATTATCTGTAAACACAACATCATTATTAGCCCAAGGACCACTTCAAACTGATCCAAATCTTTATGCATTACATCATCAACAGCAACAATTTAACCTTCCACAACAGTTGAGCAAGAAAAAAGTACGTGGCTTAGATATAATGAAAAAATCGTACAAAATGGCAGCAGCAAGCCGTTTTGCGTATGTTGAAGCGGTGGTTGGTATGTTTTTTATTTTTCAATCTCATTTTTTAATTTGTATATAAAAATACTAAATTAAATAACTTAGATATCAATGCCGTTGCAATTGAATCTATTTGGTATTCCAACACACCTCAACAACAGCAAGAGTCCCGAGCATCGCCGGTCGTACCATTGCGGACTTTTATACAAGAAGTACTAAAGCGATCCAGAACAACATATTCCACTTTACAAACTGCACTGTATTATCTATTTCGTGCGAGATCAGCCATTAAAAACCATCTTTTATCAAGACAACAAGGACAAAAGAAGAGTAATTGGCAGTACAACGCATACATCAGCTGTGGTAGACGCATGTTCTTGGCTAGTCTAGTGGTTGCGTCTAAATTTGTTCAAGATAAAACATATCGTAACTCAGCCTGGGCAAAAATTGCAGGACTCCCTGTCGCAGAGATCAATACGGCCGAACGTTACTTTTTGAATTTGTTGGATTATCGACTTTATATTGATCAACCTGCCTTTGATAATTGGCACCGTACATTACATATTCGCACTCAGGCTAGAATGCATGGAGTACCAATCGATCTTCATGATTTATTAAATTATCTATCTTTTGAAGTAGAATCGCCACCAGCATATCCATCATCACCTACAAAGTCATTATTTTCATCATCCTCTTCATCCTCAATAGCATCATCAACATTAGAATCACCTTATTTGCCCCCTGCTTTATCATCTACCTCTAGCTCCATTTCATCATCTCCAGCCCAGACTCCTCCCATGATTAAACGTAAACTCGAAGCTGATGATCACCCGACATCAATTATGAATAAGAAACATTGTCGTTTATGGCAATAAAAAACATATAACAACATTCACACAATATATCTATTTTTTTATTTTACAACACATATTCCTCTCTTTATCCTACTCGCCCCCCCCCCTTTTTTTTTGTATGCATTGATTTCCATTTATATAAGTTAAATAACACATAATCTACACTCTTTATATATCATTATTAGTATTTTCATTATATTACAACATAAATAAACAAAAAACATGAATATATATGAATAGAACATATAAACAACAAATGAAGGGTGAGAATCTCTATGGTTTTTTTAAGGTTATGGATCGTCATAATCTAAAGCGGGCTTTTTTTATATAATGAGGAGATCCAAACAAAAAAGAGAAACTCAGGAGCCTTTTTTATTTTTATTATTTAAAGAGATAGAAAGAAAAGTGAGGAAACGCCTAGAAGTAACTATATCGTTCTACTTTTTCGATTGCTTACATATAGCGCAAACCTATCATCAAAATGATACAAAATTTGATAAATAAGCAAAATCAAGGAGAGAAAAACAATCCATAGTCAAATCCTTATCTTTATGTTTCGATTTATTTATTCCGAAAGGGAGATGAGACCTTTTGATTATTCAAAAGAGTTTAAGGTTCTCCTTATTGTTCCTTTTTTTTTCTAAAAAAAATACAGCCTTCAAATTGGGCGTTTTATAACCCAAGCTTTTGGAAGTGGCTTTCTAGCAACCTCTTCCCCTTTTTTTCTGTACTTTTTTCTATAAAAGTCAATTGAATATAAATATGCATATTATAAAAGTAATTTTTTTACTTGATATGGTATAAGTAAGATTTGGCTCAGCAAAAAAAAAAAAAAAAGAAAAAAAAAAAGATCGTCTAGTCTTCAATATATAAAATGACTGAATTCTTATATTAGAATGGTTTAATCCATTTCCTTGTTTTTTTTAAAAGTAGTACTCGGAATACTCTAAATAAATAATAAAAAAGTACATGCTTGTGGGAACTTGATCTTATCAGCCATGGATGACTCTCTTTCTATATTTCTATTATTTTTTCTTCTTGAATCATTATTAAGTAATTTTTTTTTTTTTTAATTAATCCAAAGGTCACCAAACGTTTCATTATTATTATTTTTTTCTCCGGTAAAAAAAAAAAAAAGCAAGGAGAAGGTATAATATAAAACTTTAAACCATCTTTGTTTCATTAAGTACATTTAAAAGAATTTAAGAACATTTTATTAAAAAACAAATGCTCTTTTTATCGGAAAAAAAAAGTAGTATACTCAGGTCATGGAGAGAACTCAGCTTTTGAGTAACAACTGCTGATATATTTTGTCATGCAATCAAGAATAACACGATTGTAAAATATTGGGGTGTTTTTTTTTCTTAACAATAATAATAATAAAGTGTCCAGTGTTGATATATTATATGAGAAGGCTTCAATTGAGGTTTTTTTTTTTTTTTTTATAATATATCATTTCTGTATTACTATTTCGATTTATTATGAAGAAAACTCTACTATTAAAAAATACTTCATAACTTAAAATATCAACATTCAGATAAAGGAGATCATACCAAATTGCGTGGGGGTAAGATCCGACTGTTTTATCAACACCCAGAGTATAGACAAGCTCGTTGCTTTTTTTTTTACGGGATACTATCTTTTTCAAGAAAATGTGAAAACGTTTCAAATTATTGAGAAAAGGTTGATGAGTAGAAAATTGAATAAAAAGGGAGGCAAAGATGACAGAGTTAAAGGGGAATACGTTCATGATCCAACTCAATGAATAGGAACATAAGCGCGTCTGTTTAAGCGTCTAAATGGATTCCATTTTGCATCCACGTTAATTGTCACGCAATAAGACCACCTTATGCTTTATTTAAGATGCTGCAAGTCAATTCGTTTTATTAAAATGAGCAAGTTATCATATAAGCTATAGAATCTACATTTATTAGAATAACTTTAGATTAATTCATTAGAGACATATTTCAGTTAACAGCATAACGGAAGGTAACTGTGAACTTGATTCCAGATTTTTTTCTTATTATTTATTTGCTTCTAATTACGAGGATATCATTAATATCAAAGAACAGGCAAAAAAAAAAAAAAAAAAAAATGTTGTGGAAATCTATTCCTAGACCTACTTTAAGAAATGCTTGTTAATTCCTCTACATGGAAACATAAGAATTTATTTGAAACTCAAAGAACCATTTTTTTTATCCTTTTATATACCAATGCCTTAAGCCACATGAAGCTATTTATGTAAGTCCAGAAAGTATCCCATACTAATAATTAGTGCCTTGGTATTATCAATCTCATCATGGGATTGAATTTCTTACTATCAACATGCAATTTAAGGCCTATGCTTAATCGAAAGGTCTATTTTACTAATGCAAAAACTGCAAAAATGTTCAAGTCACTGTATATATTTCTATTTATAAGAAGTTAAAGCTGTTACTCATCCTATATCTTCTTTTTATAAACGCACAACCATCAGATAACACTGGCAACCCTAGGTAATCGTAAGAGTAATCAAACATGAGATATTTATAGTAAGTTTTAAGACAATTTTATGTAGTTTTTGTTATTCTAACCCTTTACTATGATGTTTAAAGTTAACGTATATAAACGTACCACCATTTCATTTGGTAAGTATTGTCTTGTCTGTCGCTTGGCCAGTTATCGCTGGCCAAACCAGTAGCCAATTAACGGCGTAAATACTTATATTCCAATGAATACATGAAATATTACTAATTCACTTTTTTTGGGAACTAAAATTACATCTGCTGAATTTACCATTGTCATCTTGGTCTATTCTCCATTTGTGAACATTCTTTTATATATTCTGTTCTTGCTAATTGATAGCTTGTCTTATTATTCACTTCTTAAAATCTACTTTTTGTTATTTGATACATTATCTGTTCTCAATTTATTGAAATAAACAGTATGCAAAGGTTTTGTTATCCTGTTCTTTATAAATAATACATAATTTTGAAATCATTACAGAATTTATGGAAAGGTTATTGCTATTTCAAGTAAACAAAAATCTTGTATTAGATGACAAAGATTCCAAATTTAAAAGAAAAGCAAGTGTTAATTTTCCAATTCATCCATATTAAGTACAATGAATTAAAAAAAAAAAAAAAAAAGAGTATTGCTCTGATTATTGATCTTGTAACTTAAAAACGCGACAGAAATCATCGCTCAGAAATGTCTATACTTTAAGCTCATACTTTATGTTGAAGAAGAATAAAATTTTGATTTTTATACAGTCTAACATAACTGTTGAAGCACAACGTATTCAATTATGAACGAAATAAAATACATCATTTTCGAGAGCAGTTTAATGATCTCGCATTAGCTAGTTCAGTTTGATACGTTCATATGGATAAAAAAAAAACCTTAGAAACGGTCACTTTAGAAAAGGAAAAATAAATGATTATTTGTTTTCTTTCTTTTTAGACTGAGGAAATGTGTTCATCTCCAGAGAATACAGGCATATGAGAATGTGCTGAAGAAAGAAGTAATGGTGTGCATATTGTGTGTATATGAATGTATGCTAAATTGATTTTAATAATTAGCGTAAAGATAAGGAAGCTAGTTCTTCCAACTAGACAAGCTCTGAAGACTCTGAAATCGAGCTAGAAATTGAAGCTGAAGCAAACAGTAAAGCAAAAGTTGAGCTTTTTCAATTACAAGAAGAAAATACTAACCAATTAACCGATACTGCAAGTCGACGAATAAATTCTTTGCGATCGGTCATTATCAACATATTGTATGATCACCACATATTCTCAAGTATCCAACCTATTGATGCTTTGTATTCCAGAGAAGAAGAACTATCATTTCATTTCATATCAGATTATATTTGTCTTGATGGCAATCGAAGCACTCCGCTGCGCTGGTTACACCAAGTTTATGACCCACCTATTGCCTCTAACCAAGCCATCTCAGATTAGTACGTTGAAGATGGATACTCTCTCGCTATTCGCCATTTTTTTTTTCAGGCAAAAAGGACAGGCTTTTGGATATTAACGACTACAATGGTAAAATCATTATATCAGCACAAATTGCTACAGAGTGTAAAGATGCAGTTTTCGGCTTTTTTTTTTTAACCTGAATGCTATAAAGAAATGCGCTGGCTCTTACGGGCTCGAGTTTGAAGATTACATGTACCTATTACCCGGTGGTAAAGCTGCTTGTATTACAGAAACCAAAAGACGCCTCTATCCAAAAAATACTTGCTCTGTTATTTAAAAAGAAAAACCTAAAAAGAAAGCTCCAGCAGAGACGAAAGCTATTGAAAAGAAGGAAAATCTTCTGGCAGCTGTGCTAAAAGCTGAAATTGATGCCTTGGAGAGAAAGCTAAAGGACCTGTACAGGCAAAGAAACCAATTTCTTTTCACTATTAATATGAAGGAGATTCGACAAGCTGAAGGGAAAGTTCGGAAAAGGACGAAATGTACACAGCTATTAATTACTTAAAATCTGAAAAGAACGGTTATCTTTATAATATACAGAAAGTCAAGGGTGATTTAGCAAGAGTAAGACAGACACAGTACCGCTTACTAAAACCTGAAAAATCAACAGATGATGGTATTGGTTCATCTCGCATCATCATCACAAATGAAGAGTACACTGAATTTCAACAAGATGCTCTACCCTTCCTTAAAAGAAGCGATGGTCGGCTCACCATTGATGGTGGTCATACGCACTGGTGCTGGTAATGTATTTTAATCTTTCGAAGTCTTATACACTAAAACTTTGCTTTTTTCTTCCAATTTTATTCATAGTCTTCGATCCATTCATTTGGTAAGTCTTAGATGTTAATAACCTCAAGTGGTTTACCTTACTGATTTATTAGTTCATAATCAGACAGCTTTACCTTATATTATACAGGAAATGTTTAAATTATAAAAAATACATGCATCGATGCATTCGATTTACTCTTGGATGTAATAAGTTATTTTAAATTAAAATAAAGCAAATAGTCTAAACACCATTGTTAATACAATGCATAAGAGAACATCTCTTTGTCAATCCTTATTATTTTTACGAAATAAAAAAGGATGTCATATCCACACTTTGGTAAGATGATTTCATTTTCTACTTTCAATATATAAAAATGGAATAAAACAATACATATTAGACCATTTCATTTGAAATTAAACAAGAATAATCACCTTGCTGATGAGAGAGCATTCAAAAAACATGTTTGATCGTTTATTCCAAAATAGGAAACGGCTGTGATTTCACTCACTCTCAAACCTGTGACTCTTTTAGAGTTTTTACAAGTGGAGCGGAAAGACACATTGAATAATATAACAAAGCGAGTATTGGTTCCTTTTTTATAAACCTCTTTCTTCTATTCTCGTGTACCTTTTTTTAACTTTTCACATATAATACTTTTACCAAAAAAAAAAAAAAAACATGTCTGGAAACAATCAGCGTATCAATATTTTCCCTACGCGAATGTATGTTGTAAACAGAAAGAACTAGAGATGGTCTTGTTCATTTGTTTTTATTATTATAATAGGGCGCTTACCAACATGAAACTCAAGTTGAAGGGTGCTCAAACTGGCCATTCCCTCTTGAAACGTAAATCAGAAGCCTTAACAAAACGTTTCAGAGGCATCACAGTCAAGATTGACGAGGTACACTTGTAAAAAAAGATAACACATTAAAGGAGTTTTTTTTTTTTTTTTTTTTTTCTAAACATGAGAAAACATAGCTTAAACGCAAGATGGGACAAGTCATGCAGCTTGCTTCTTTCTCTCTGCCGAAGTTCAATATATTACAGGTGATATTAGGTAAGAAAGAACATGACGTATCGCCTCTATTTTTTTTTTTTTTTAAACAACAACAAAAATGATAGTTACCAGATTCAAGAATCCTCCAAGTCTGCTCAATTACGTGTTCGCGCCAGACAAGAGAATGTCTCTGGTGTCATGCTTCCTGCTTTCGAGATGTTCTCTGAAGGAGGAAACGGTAATTTTATATATAATAAGAACGAATAAGAGGTGATACTCATTCTCCCTATTCATTTAAAGCTTTTGAGTTTACTGGTCTTGGCCGTGGTGGACAGCAAATCCAAAAGGCCAAAGAAGTGTATACAAAGGCTGTTGAGACCTTGGTAGAGCTTGCCAGTTTACAGGTAATAATAGTAATAATAAGCACATCAACAACACCAACTCATCATTCATCTAGACTGCCTTTGTCATTTTGGATGAAGTCATCAAGGCAACTAACCGTCGTGTTAATGCCATTGAACACGTTATCATTCCCCGTTATGAAAATACCATTAAATATATCATTTCCGAGTTGGATGAACAAGACAGAGAAGAGTTCTTTAGGTAATTATAATAATAACAGAGAAAAAGTTGAAATATCTCCAACTTTTTTTTTTTTTTTTAGATTGAAAAAGGTTCAAAGTAAGAAGAAGGAGCGTGCTGCTCTTGAAGAGCAGGAAAGATTACAGGAAAACGAAAAGAAGGAAAAGTTGGGTATCGAAGGTGGTGTTCTCTTGGCTGCTGAAGAGACTGGACAGCTCAATATTTTGGATGAAGAAGATCAAGATGTTATGTTCTAAATCAATAAAAATATCTAAATAAAACTGATATTCCTTTTTAAGAATGTCTTTTTTGACATCATTTTTATGTTATTAATAAAACAGTTTATTATAATATTTTAACTTTTTATAAGGATAGTTAGTCAGTCACCCTTTTTTTTTATTATTTATTTTTTGCTCCTAAATATGACGAAGAAAGCAAATATGATTTTAAGTGTAGATCTATTCAGATGTGGATCGACAAGGAGGAAAATTACAGCAGAAAAACAATATATGAAAATTTAAAGTACAAAAAAAAAAAATAGTGCATCATTTGATCTACTCTGTGTCCAGTCTTTTGTATGTTTGTTTGTTTTTTAATAATTAGTAGGACCTTGGTATGTATGTCTTGGTGGTGGTGGAGCAACCGAGGTCATGGGCTGATAGCTATTGGGTGATTGTGCTGTACTGGTGGTGGTATTATAATTGTCACTGTCGTTATCGGGTTGATAGACTTCTCTATCAGAATCCCGTGCTCTTTTTCTTTTAATGAATAAAAAGATCGCGGCTCCTCCAATGATAGCCACACCTGCAATTACACCTATAACCACACCTGCAATAGCACCTCCTGAAAGACCACTGCTCGATTGTGATGTCTCGATGGCTGGTGTTATGGTTGGACTTGATGTTACATCGGAACCAATGTTGTTGGTGGTGGGTTCGGGTGTATAATCGGTACTGCCGTCATCAGTGGGGTCTGGAGTTTGAGTTGGTGTAGCGTCGGTGGTATCAGCAGCAGTGGTTGGAGTAGGGACTGAACCGTCATCAGTGGGACTATCCGTTGTACCGTCTGTTGAAGAATCGGTTGAACTATCAACGGTGCTGCCATCTGTTGGATCGTTGGTTGAGCTATCTGTTGAATCATCTGTTGAACCATCCGTTGAACCATCCGTTGAGCCGTCTGTGGATCCATCGCTACCACTTCCATCATCCGTTGTACCATCTGTATTATAAAAAATATGAACACAGTATTTATTAATTAATTATTTTATTTTTACTTCTGCAAAGAACGTTTTATTTACCACCACCATCTCCTCCATTACCTAATGATATACATATATTTTAATATAAATATGAATTTAATAAGTAGACATAGTAATAATTTACCGGAGCCATCAGCCTGTGCAGAAACCCCTGAGATAACCCAAGGGTTTGATAATGTCAAGAGGCCCAACACTCCAAAAACAGATTGATAAGTTTTGATTTGAATCGAATCCATCAAGTAAAATAAATAAATAGAAATAAGGTTCAATCCACTTTTAGGTTTTATTATTTATGAGTTTACAAAAGAAATAATACAAAAACGAATGTCAAATATATAATATATAAAGAAGAAAAGAAAAGAAAAGAAAAAAAATAGTATGAGATATCGAGCTTGAGTATAAAATTTTGTGGAAAAAAAAAACAAGGAGGTGACTGTCTCGATCCTCACGTTTTCTTTAATAAATTTATGGATGAGTACAACGTGAAAGCAATATTGATGCGAATCGCAGGTTGAAAAGAGCTCACAAATCAAAAAGGACATTGTTTTTATAAAAAAGTGATTGTGTATATTTTTAGTTCTTGCACCAGCGAAAAAGCGTAGTACAGAAACGCGGCCTTTAAAATAAAATTTATTTTTATATACAATCCAAACTTTTTTTTTTTGTCTCTTTCTCGCTCTTCAGCCACACCTGAAAATCCAAAAAATGTCACTTTGCAGAAAGTTATTATTGTTGATCCCCAAAAAAAGAAACAATTGGTGTTTCATGCATTTGATATATATCTCAAATAATAATAATAACAAAAAAAATAAAATATAGCGCTTTTTATTGCCATTGTGAAGGAAAAAGACAGTACTTGTTATGCACAAACATCTCTTTTCGTTGCTTAGCACTTTTATTGGTACACTTTTTAGTATTTTATAGCCAAGAAAAGATGACATGGATATAATGAGCCCGTTTGTCAAACCTTTGGCTTTTTTTTTTAAATAAGGTAAAGTAGAGCTTAAACCCCGCCTAAGACATATATATCTACTCTCAAATCAAGTTAAACATGAGGCTTCGCAAAAAAAAAAACATATATAAAGGTAATGATCAAAACATAAATAACGGTTTTTGTTTCTCTCTTCTACTTTGATATATATATTTTTATTGTTTCTCTCTCTCTTGGGATCCTAACCTTTGTTTATAATAGTATATATAGTTTTTCTCCCTTCTTCAAAAGTATTATATATAAGAGTTTAGTTAAATATGGGACAATACAAATGTTGCTGCTGCATTCCTATTAGGTACAAGAAACAATAAGATTCAGCATTTTTTCTTGTACGATTTTATTAATTCTCAATTTGTTTTCGATGTGTATATATAGGGCTGGTGTTTTAATCATTGCTTTACTTACTGCTGTACGGCTTCACTATATACATCTTTTTTTTTTTTTTTTAGTTACATCATGAGCACTGTAGTGACATATTCTTTTTTTTTTTTTATTTCATCTATAGGCCCTTTATATTTTCTGTACTGTGGGTCTTTTAATTAATAAATCAGGTAAACATTGAAGTTTTCAACAACATTGTTTGCCTTTTTAAAATTTCTGACACATTTTTGATTAAAAAATTTAGCACTCACTGCCGCCTATGATGGAGTCAGTTCTACCACAATGACTGGCATCTTTTATACAGAAGTTGTTATTTCGCTCATTTTTGCAGTCTGTGCTCTCTTTGGTGTAGTTGGAAGCATTACTGTTAGTAGCTTTAAAAGAAAAGAAAAAGGGAATATGGGCTGAAAAAGACGGGCTAATTTCTCTATATATAGCAAAATCGAAAAATGATCTCTCTTTTCAAAGGCGCTTATTGGTTGTCTGCTATTATCGAATTCATTATATGTATTGCTCGAATCATTGTCTTTTCCTTGAATCGTTCAGCTTTAACAGCATCTTGTGTTGCAGAATATACAGCTCGATATCCAGGCGATTCTTCTGCAGAAGCTGAAGAGAACTGTAGTAATGCAGTGAGACTCTTTTTGATTATAGGATCGATTGTATCCGTCATCATAAGTCTCATTGAGGTAATGTGTATATCTTCTAATAATTATTACGAATAGTAATACTGATACTAAATCTGACCTGCTCCTGTTTCGCATATATAGATATATTTTGCCACTGTTATTAGCAGTTATGCAACACGCCTCCGTCGTACCAATTTACATGAAAAGCTTAGAAACTTGGAGGACTTCCCTGAGCCACCTAGTAAAAACGATTTCTACTAAAGAGGGGGTTTCCTAGCAGAGCTATTTTTCTTATTCTGTCGGTCATGAGTATAACATGATTCGAATGGCTTTGCTTCTTTCTTTTTATATTTTTTATATTTTTTGTTTTCTTTTTGTAGTATATATATAACATTATAAAACCACCAATTCACATATACATCTTTTTCTTTTTTTAACTCCTTTATTGTATTCTCCTTTTCTTTTGTGGCTTCTTCAATAGTATTAAAACATACTTTTTTTATAATAAAATAAAACAAATAAAAGGAGAATGGCTTAATTTTTTTTTTTCCTGATCTATTCCATCATGGTTATTTTCAGCCCAAAAAAAGACATTTGTGGGGCTAAACATAATGATAAAAATAGTAAGTTTTTATTTTGGATTTTATAGGCCGCAAAAAAGGGGAAAGTTCCTTTTTTAAGTCAGCTGAAGTACACAACTAAAAAAACGCATTTACAAAAAGGTAAATCAACTCATTTTGAAGTAACTCCTCTAATAAAGTACTTTTGTGTAAACATCTAAAACTTCGTTGCCGAAGTATGTATTTTCTTACGCTGATTGAAAGTGTTTGGTTACGAATTATAAATAGCATGTCTTCCTTGCTTTTGTCAAATGGAATGTGCTATTGTATGCATGTTTTTTTTACTGCGTTTGCATCTCGATTCCAAATGATTTTGCAGTTTTTGCGTTGAAGAGCACCAGAATCCTTCACACCAGCCACGGTATTCGTGCCGTCATGTTTACAATGGTCATACACCTTAGACGTACTATATTCATCAATATTCAGGGTCACAAGAGATTTTGTATTATATTCTCTTTTTTTCAGAGTTCCTCAGAGCAGTCCTGCTACTCCACATCGATTCTTTTTCAACTTCACATGGTCTTTTCCAAACATGCTTGCTCTGTTATTGTTGTAAAATTAAAATAAAGCTTCATATTTAAGAGCATATATTCTGCATATTCCATGTATTTTTCACTGTTGGTGGTTTTTGGAGTGGGGAATCTGGACTCGATGCCTTTGATTGTGCCTCTTTTCTTCGAGCAAATAGAAAATCAACAAAGAAGCCGTCACATTGAATGAGATAGGCAAACTTGGATCTAACATTGCTGTTGTTTTTAGAGCTATGAATAAAATGAAAAGGAGCCATAGCTAAAAAGATAGCATTTATTATTGCTATTATACGCTGATAATAAATACCTTTCAGTATCGAATGATTCATCATCACTGATAGCATTTCTTTGGAAATTTAAATTATATTAAGTATTTATCCAATTTCCAAGAGGTACTATTTCAGTATAGTAGTCATGTGCACCACCTAGTTTCTTCTTAAGTATATCATCCTTCAGAGGCTTATAGTTTTCACATTTTGGGCTTCTGGAGAACTTGTACTATTTTGTGACAACTTTTGCATTCAACATCAGCATCACTAGCACTACTGACTCCACCTCGTTTTGCTTTTTTCTTCTGGTATTTAACCATCGGCGTTTGTTTGAGTTTTTTTTTTCAGGAACTAGCTGTATATATGAAAAATCTGATATAAATATTGGTAGTAAAATAAATGTTTTCGCGTTTACCTTCAGAAGCTGATATTGCTATATATTTATCACATTTGTAGTTTTTTTATGTAATACCCTGTCTTCTTGCAGCCATAGCACACTGCTTTAAGAAAAAATATCAGAAAAGTACCCATAATACTAATAAAACTATCATTTGTTTACCATCACCATGGGGGTTGGAAGCTTTTTTATTAAATTTTTCTTGAACAATGCGTATTTTGTTACACTCAAGAGTTTTTCGAGCCCGAAAAAAAAAGGGTATTCATATGTAAAAAAAATCACTTCTTTCTTTCATTTTCCTTCAGTTTTTTTTTTTTTTTTTTTTTTTTTTTTTAAAAAAATTAAAATTCTTTCTCTTTTTTTCTTCAGTTTTTTTTTTTGGTAAGTACAAGTTTTATTAAAAATTGCTATCACATTTCACTTCAATCAAGTATATTTTAGATAATCAAAGAAGATATTTTCTGTTCAAAGTTTTAATATGGTATGTTTTTATTATATGAGAATAACAACGAGACATTAAAAGAGTATTATTCGCGAGCTTCCTAGTTTCCTAGCTTTCAAAGGTCTTCATAGTTTGCATGTTTTCATATGATATCGATATCGAGTAAGCATTATTCATTTAACTGAATAACTTTTACTAAATATATTTCTCTAGAATACTTTCTCCATCTATTGACCTCTAGTAGTATCCTCTCTTTTGTGAACATTCTACATGATGCCATCTGGTTTTACGCTTCAAGGTTTGTATGTATATCCCTACTCTCAAACTAGTAATACGAAGACTCATAGCTCCTCTTTCCATCCCTTTCCCTTTCTCCTCCCTCATATCCATTACGTAATCCAGCGATTATTAATTTTGAAATAAACCCTATATTTTGAACCAAAAATATATTTTGTCTGTAATTCAACATTTGTGTAATGTGTATTTTGAACACTACCTACAAAAGTTGGGATCCTTCCTTGATTTTTTCATTCCAATGTGATAGGCATTACGGTAGGTATACAGTAGCATGCCTTTAAAATACAAAAAACCAAAAGTAGTAAAACTTTAAATCGTCGTGTAGGATCTCCTGTCATGCTTGTACGTTTGTCATACGGCTCAACAACCGATTGGATACAATTGATTTTTTTTTTAACCTTTTATATATATATATATATATATATATATTCACTATTCTCCTTTTTACTAACACCAGTAGAAAAAATGGAAAAGGAAAAGAAGAATTACAAGGATATTAAGATGTTCTTTTATGTTTCTTCTTTTATCATACATTCCATGATTAATCCCTTGCTTCTTCTTCTTTTTGATATATTTAACCATCCATCTCTTTTCAATAAAAGCAGTTTTATCCACTTTCAATGTTAAATTTCATTTATGATACAACATATGAATAGCCTCGTTGTCATTACTTTATTAAGAATAGACAAAAGGTGTTTTTTTATGTTACTATTATTATTATTTCGAAATAATAAATAGAATCATCATCTAGTAGGAATAGTCAAATTAAAAAAAAGGTTAAAGGAGTGTAAAATCATCATTTCTATTTTACTCGGTCTTGTTTTCATTCTCCTGTTTTCTTTTTTGTATTTTCTCTCATGTTTATTAAATATGTAAAATAAAGTTTTTTTTTTATTTATTAATTTGATTTATCTTTATAATTGTTATTATTATTATTATCATAAAAACTCGATCACCTATAGTCGCATGCATCAAATATGTCATTAAATGATAAATGTAATATATAAAGTAATGATGTATGTGGCTACAAGCGCTATTTTTTTTTATGGATAAGGAGGTGGCATTTGTATATTCATTATCCGCCAAAGACTCAATTGTTATTCATATAACTAGGAGAAATAGAAAAATGACTGGTTAAATTGACTATTCACTTGTTATAAACAAATAAACAACCATAATTAAAACAAAGTAAAAGCGGATGGATCCAAAAAGAAATGAAACTATAAAAATCAACGAATATTAAAAAACACAATGTTGATGAATATATGTTATTTAGTTGCTTTTTTCATTATATAAAACAGATGAGATAGATAACTAAATGGGGCAATTAGAAAGGGATGATGGACTCCTTGATAAGCCAAGAAAATAAAGTAATAATAAAAAAAAAACGCCTCAGCCAGGGTAAATGTGTTGGATAGTCATATCAACCCTGTATCTCATGCTTACTCCGTGAATTCTTAAACGTAAATATAAGGAAGGGATTTTTTTCTTTATGTTTTTTGTTTTCATATCCTTCTTTCTTTCTTCGTGTTTCTCAATTCATTCATATTTTTTCTGCTTTTTCTTTACTTTTATTGTTCGGGGCCAAGGCAATATAAAAGAAAAGGGAAAAAGGAATTAATTAAATAAAAAAAGAAGTCTTTTTTTTTTTATATTATTAATACAGTGTACTTGAGTTATTCTTTTTGAGAACAAAAAAATTATTATTACTACTATTTTTTATTATCTATTTACTTCTTATTACATTTCAATTTAATCATGAACTATTTCAGCAACGAAAATACCACTAATAATAACATTTTTAATAATCATTATGAAAAATCACAACACGCTACCAATTGGGATGACCTAATGATGCGCTACCCACAAGAAGAAGGGTGTTATGCAGAGTACGATCGTAACATGGCCGATACGGTTGTAGAAGCAGATTATCAAGATCTCTACTATTATCAATATAGTGAAGACGAACCCATGATGGAAGATGATTCAATGATGGAAGACGATGAGGAATACAGTTATGAAAATGATTCTTTACTCAGTCTCATTGTTGGTGTGCAATCTTATCTGACAGAGCAAACAACCGCTGGTACGATTAAAGGCAAATCAGATTCTCCATTGTACGAACTTCAATATAAAATGTATACTTATATGAAGCAACGAGCATACGAAATGGGTGCACAACTCGAATGATGACAAGATGATATATTCTCTCAAAAACAAAAAACAGCATAAAAAGTCATATATTAAAAAAAAACCCTATTATTTATTATTATTATTATTATTATTATTATTATTATTATTATTATTATTATACTTTATATTATATAATTATCTCTCTCTCTTTTCTATATATCTTAATCATCTTCCTCCTTTTTTTTTGTTATCCCTCTTCCCCTTCAAATACCATATATGTTTATATTTACCACACCTTTTTCTATATCAACTCATCTTTTTTTTTTTTGCATTTTTTTTTAGTTCATGTCTCCTTGAAAAAAAAAACCTTTGTGATACTTTAACTAATTCTGCATTAAAAAAAAAAAAAGAAGAAATATATAGAATCTTTTCCTCTTAAACAAAAAAAGTAACTTTTTGTTCTTATTTTACCTGTTCTGTGTGTGTCATTTAAAAGAATGTTGTTGGTGTTAAACTAAAGTAAACACGAAAGAGAAAAGACTAGGGTCCAAGGGTCAAGATGGAAATTAAATATGTGATTCAATATTGAACCATTGAGAAAGAAAATAAACGCTATGACATCAAAATATAGTTAAATCTTAACATTTAACAATTAAAAGCTATATTTCAGTAATTCATTTGTTCATTGGGGAGGTTTTTTTTCAATTTAAAAAATAATGACATATGTTGCTCAGGTTTAATTGAGATACGCATATACCAGATGAGAAACAAAAAAGTAAATCAGCCAGTAAATCTATAGGTCCACATGTCATAGCATTGTTCATGCCCGATTTAGAAAAGAGAGGGTTGTACGTATAGGACAAATAGTTTTGATAATCATATTATACAAATTCATTAAGAATTATAATAAAATAACCTATAGAAATCATGGTAGGGAACCTAAAATGTAATTAAGGTTTTGCATTTTTCTGCAGGATGACAAGCTGTGAGTTTTTTTTTTTTTTTTTTTTTTTTTTTTTTCCCAAACAGTGTACGCCCTGCAGCAATGGGTTTAGGTTCAGATTCTTTTTTGACAACAATCAGAATAAAACTCATCTCATATCGGTTCGTCATTTAATATATGTTCCCGGTTGCTTAGTTACGAAAAGATGCATATGTATCCTAGCAACATATTTAGAAGCTTAAACTTTAAAATTTAGTTCACAGTTTTAAAAAAAATAAACTTTTGAATATATAGAAATTAAAAGGTATGATGCTAATACCAAAGCATTGAACAACCAAAAAAGCTTGTTTCTAAAAGAAAAAAAAAACGCTTGGTGCTTTTTACCGGATAAAACTATCCACCTATATAAAAATATACACAAAACAAAAAAGAATAAAAAAGAACGATCGAGTTGCTCATGTTTCAAATCAGCAATGAGCCCATTGCCATGACATGACGCGGTAATAGTAATCAAGGTATATATAAAGTTGGTACAATCATATGATATCTGTGCTATTGAAAAAGAGGATAAAATGACAAAAGAAAGGGAATGAGAGAAAAAGATATAAATATATTAATTTTTTATTATTGTCAATTATGAAAATGGCATATCCATGTAACATTTTTTTAAGAAACTGGTATATAAGGTTTATACTCCACATAAGCTTACGCTCTTTTGATTGGATAAACAAAGGGTATAATTCTATATTTTTTATGGAATGATGGGAACCCCGCTTGATTTTTTTGGAGCTTTAATTCTCACACCACTTCTTTTTTCCAAAGGGACAAAAAAAACCTATTTCTAGAGTCAAGAGAAAAGTGTATAGCCCGTACATCAACCTTGGACCAATAAAAGGTTGCTGTGTAACGGGAAATAGGATAACTACAGTGACTTTTGTTTTGTGGGTTTTTTTTGTCTATAAACAGGTCCAGTTTCCTCAGTTCATTTTCCGCGACCCATTTTTTTTTTTTTTTTAGTTTTTCCTTTTTGTTTTTCAACCTTTCTCTCTCTCTTCTCTTTTTTATTTATTTATTTTATTTTTATATATATATACTTTTTTTGCATATTTATATTATAGACGGTATAATCGTATATATATGTATACTTGACATTTATTTGAATATATTTTTAGTTTAAATAGAAAGAGAAAAAAAAAAAAAATGATTGACGAAAATGAGATAGAACGCATCTATTCTCAGCAACTGCAGGAAGAGCTGATAAGTCAAACACGACATGCAGTAACACAGTTTATCGAACTTTGTCCCCACGTTTTCGGACTCGAAAACCTCATTATTCAAACAGATCAGTTTTTATCACCTATTAACGAAAGAATAAGTCAACTGTACAAAGATGTTACTGACACTTATGGCGATAACGGTCTAACATTTGATCATGCATGGGTTGTTATCTTATTAATAATTAATTATAATTAACAAAAAATGCTTATTTATTCTAATAATAAAATACTTTAGAACTGGATCATGGTTTGGAGACAACAGCTCTCATTACAAGCATTAGCAAGTACATATGGTCAAGAACAAGTCCTTTCAGCCATCAATCCAAGAGCACGGAAAGCAATTAATCAAATATTCAATGAAGGTTTAGATAGATACATGCAATGGTTCCCATGGTCATGGTTTTCAGATATGCAATTCATTGGCGCTGGTGGATTCTCCGCTGTTTATGGTGTTCACATGACAACCGCCTATGATCCTCAAACTGTGCGAATGGCACTCAAGATTATTGACGATAAGATTTTGAACGAGGTAAACAACAACAACAAAAAGACGAATATAAAATAGCATTACTTTCCTCCTAATGGATTTATATATATATACTTCTTTATATCATTATAGATTTCTGTACAAGCAAAAGCATTTTTACCACTCTTATTCCAAGGCCTGACAGTTTGCGAAAGCACCGGTGATCTTATGATGGTAATGAAATTCAGCAACGATGGTAATCTGGAAGATCATATGCAGCAGTTACCACTTGGTGATCTCGATCTAAAAACTATCACTGGCACCATTCTAAGACTTGCTGCAAACTTAGTTGACCTTCACAAAGCCGGCATGTGTCATCGAAACGTCCACCCTCGCAACATTGTATGTACTGATTCCGACTATTTTCTTGTTGATTATCGATTTGCCACCCCCTCTCACGAATCCTCTTCGGTCACTGCTCTCACCAAAGCCGTCTATGGCCGTTTACCTTACATTGCCCCTGAGGTCAGGCAGGGCATCTATACCGAAAAGTCAGACATTTACAGTCTCGGCATCATCATTTGGCAACTCGTGAGTAAGGTCATATTCCCTTCCCCTGATGTCCTCTTGGATGGCAACAAGACAAACGATTTTGACGATTATGCATATCGCATTGAACCCGTACCTGGACTACCTGATTGGTACCAAAAACTCTATGTGGCCTGCTTGGAACCAAAACCAGAGAACAGACCTGATGCAGCTGATATATGCCAGGCATTGCAGTCGATTCACAATAATCTCGAATATTCTGTTCCTCTGGATCGAAGAGTCACCGAGTATATTGTAGCTAGAAGAGCAGAGGTAGCAGATCACCTTCGAACATATTCCAAGGTCAAGGGAATTGTTTCGGCATCTACTACTCGTCTGTATACCCTCGCCAATTTACCTTCTACTACCCAGTATGTGTCGCTTCCTTTTGAAAATGCGCCTTTTGAGACGGTGTGGCATCGTGTGGAGAGTTATGCTGAAGATGCTTTTTCATTATCAGCGTTTATTGATACCACTACTCCTTCCCTTGTTTAATCTCTCTCTCTCCGTCGTTTTTTTCTTTTTCTTTTTTTTTTTTTTTTTTTTTTTTTCTTTTTTTTTTTCTTTTTTTTTTTTTTTTTTTTTTTTTTTTTTTTTTTTTTTTGCTTCGTTAATTATAACCACAAATATACAAAACACAACATCTCTAAAAGAAAAATCATTGCATTGTCTTCTATATTTTACTTTTTATACTTTATATATGTACTTTATGCCCCCACTTCTTCTTCTTCTTAATACTTGTAATTAATTTTTTCCAAATAAATAATTAAAATGATTTCAATAATATAGCTCACCCTTTTCGAATAGACAAGAAGTTAAATGAATGTGTTATTGTTACGTAATAGAAATCAAATCTGATAACTGATAGGTTCATAACTAAGTCATGAGTAATATGAAACATAGTAACAAACATTTACATTACTTTTCGTAACTGGTCCCTTATTTCTACTCTTTCCTATTCGTACTTTTTCATCTCCATTGTCTTATTTTTATTTTATTTTTTGCTTGCTTATTTCCTTGGTCTCCTCTGTGTATTTTGGTAGCCAGTTCTTTCGTAATAAGATATAAGGAAATCTATTCGACAATAACTTGGTTGCTCTGTTTTTTTTTTAAGGTAATTTTAATATGAGACTCGTTTTAAGTATCACTTTGTATAACTTTACCAACTGTATTTCTGTCCGTATATCCGTTTTTATAAAAGTAAAAAGATTTACATCGATGAAAAATAAATAATAAAGCTAGTAGGTTAATTTATTAACCTAAATCTACTTTACTTTTAACATCTATAGTTTATTAAATATATACTATTTACGAAAATGAGAACTTCTAATCTACAACTTCTAATTATGTCCATATGTTTTTCTAATACCCTTACTATAACTTGAAGTGGTCTCTTAAATGATGTATTATTTTTTTTTTAGCTTCAGTTTGGTCCAAACCAATTGAATTAAAGATACAATAGTATATAGCTCAGATAACCACATCAATTTTACTATTATATAAAAACTTACTGGACCATAACTGAATACATCATGAGAAATATACTGCTATGACTCAATCGTTTCTTTCACACTCTCTTCCTTTAAACAGGTTTATTTGGTTACATTTGGAATTATGAAGTCAGAAAAAAAAAAAGAAAGTGAATGGCAAGGAGAAAGAGAAACTCTATATCATTATTAAAAAAAAAAAGAACATATTACATGTTAATGGTTTTCATTGGTATTAACAATAGAAATCTATCCTTTCAGGTCACACTTGTGGTTGTTCAAATGAATGTAGTGTATAGAACTGAAGTTTATAGAAATTACAACTACATCACTTTTCTAAAATTTAACATTATAACAATGACGTTATATATTTTTCTCACACACGTTTACTCCTTCTTCAGCATTGAATGTGAAGAAATATGCACGAAAAAAAAAACACTTTCTCGCACACAAGACATAGCCAGTTTTGGTTTATCTCCTTCTCCCGTATTCGTGACTCATTTGACTGATAAAGTAAATTATACCGGGGGGAGATGGGTTTCGTCAAGTTATCATTTTTTTTTCTTTTACACAAACAAACGTATATACATTCGTTTTGTAAAATAACGTTTCTTATAGTCTCTCTTTTCAAAACAGAAAAAAAGAAAAAGATGTGCAATGTTACTTTTTTTGTTTTTGAAAATAGAATTTAATCAATCAAATCAATCAAAAAAACATAGCCTAAGTTTTTTTTTTTTTTTTACCTCCCATTCTAAAAAAAGAAAGTATTGCGGTTGAAAAACTTCATTTACAAAGTAATGAGAATAAAATAGTGTAACAGAAATGAAAAATGAGAATGGAACATCAAATTGTGTAATGTATTCAATTAAGAAAAAAAAGTGGGGAACTTGATCGATATTGAGGGGTCTCATACAATTTACTATCGTACATTGTTATTAGAATTGGATGATTATTTGATAGAGGGAGAGAGAATGTATAAAAATACGATACTTTATGTTTGCTTGCTTTTTTTGACAAATCAATAATAACAAAGAAAAAGAGACTGTAAGCACGTTTAAAGATTTGTTTGATTGTTTGTGTAATCTCACGATAGTACCCATTTTCATAATACAGTGTATAGTGTAGACACATGGTATATTTGCAACACGAAACCAGATTATAGCTGGTTCTTTTCGCTTAAAACAAGGAAGTAGTATATATTATTTGAACTTTTCCAGAAATAGCAAAATAAAATAAGTTTAGAAAGTTGTAATAAGAGGCATTTGATATAATTATAGTTAACATAACATGAACTACGATTTAGAAGAATGTTGCTCAAAAAAAAAAAGAAAGGTACACAGCATGAGACCCACTTGATACATACTCTCTCAAGTACCGTATCCGTTTCATTACCACTCATCACGAAAAGATATATATATTATGTTGATTTGAAGTAAAACTACTAGCTTTGCAGACAAATACATAAAAAAATTAAATTGTTTTTTGTTTGTTCATGAATCTCTCAGGTATTTTTTGGTTGAAC
>MU622250.1:243198-258103 GCA_025399235.1 Backusella circina FSU 941
AGATTGCTTGGTATAATTGTATATTTTGTTTAGCTATAATAATCTTGACCCTTGATTCTTATCAATGATTAATCATAGAAAGAACTATGAGTGATATAAACCAAGGAAAGGAAAAGCTTCTTTTTGTTTTTTGTTTTTTTTAAACGTAAAGCAATTATATACGATAAGATAGACGTCGTTGTTATATTGCAATTCAGAATGAAATACATATATTTATTAATAATAATATAACAATTATATTTGAATTAATTAATAGCAGTAACTTTATTTAATCTCTGTTTCTTTTCTATTGCTGTTAAACGGCATTATTATTTATTTTGATTTTGAATAATAGAACATTAATTGATGCCAAAGGGTCCCCGCTCTTTTTTTATTTTTACAATCCCGGTTTTATGTTTTACACGGTCCGAACGTTTTTTTTTTTTATTATTTCCACACACAGAAAAAAAAATTTTCTTTCAAATTCTTTGAAATGGCATCCCTTCTTGTATAAAAAAAAATGAGAAGTTAACCTTATATTATTTTATTTTTTTCAGATCGAATCGTTTATTTCCTTTAACGATCATGATTTACGATTTTTTTTTTTTTTTGTGCTAGTATTTATTTATAGCTTTTCTACTTTCTGTCCATTCCCTATTTCCTAAAACAAACACTTTTTTTGAATTGTACAAAAAAAAAAAAGGCACTCCATTGATCGTTTAATAAAAAAAATTACTGACTCTGTTATAAACAAGAATACCAAGGGATAGTGCAAGCGTGTCTTATATCCCCGCCTTTTGGGCAATATGGAAACCATTAAAAAAAGTCTCGCCTTTAGCAACCTAAAATACTTAATTCTATTAAACAAACAGTGTACTTGACATTCTTTTTAACTTGCTTATATATATTGCAAACGGTCGATAACTGAAATCTCGATCCAGTGCTTACATAATCATTTAATAAAATAACAAGGTTGTCCCCCAGGTTTCTATTTGCTATCCTTACCACGAGGTATTCCTTTTATAAAATTTTCCTATTATTAAGGGTCTTTTTTTCTTCCGGACTTGATCGATTTTTGCTGCGTTCATTCACAAAAGGGTGTATGTATCTCCTTCACTCTTGTATGGGAAACTTGAGTTAGATATTTGATCTTTTTTTTTTTTTTTTTTGCTCGTTTTAGTGTCTTTTTACATTAGACTTCGCTTTTTATTTTATCATTACGAGTGTACTTTTATTGTATTTGTTTTTCCTATGAATATTAATATTAAGAAAGATCGTTTATCACATTTTTTTAGCATTCAATCGAATTAACATTAAAGAGAAAATGATCAAAAGGTACATTTATCTCTTCATTATCTTCCATTTCTTCTTTTGGAAGTTGGCGATAACATTGAAAGGACAAGTTATCATTAGCAATTTTAAAAGGATTTTCAAGGTTTTCGTCGTCCAAACTTGGATTTTGGGGTTTATATTAAATTGTAGAAAGTGAAGAGATATCTTTATCTTTAAATGTTGTGGAGTATTTTGGTAGAAAAAAAAAAAGATAACGCCTCTCGTTCTGTATATAATAAAATGTCAAAAAACTTTATATTCTTACTAATGAAAAAAAATAACGTTCATTTTATAGTCTTCTTTACCTTTATGATATATGCTTTTTAGATTTTCTATATATTATTGCTTTGCTCCTTTATTATTGTCGTTTAATTCTAAGTCACATTACATGTGTACTTGTTAATTCTCTCTCTTTTATACTAAGCAATATTTTTACTAGTAGTTTCAGTACCAATTTCTTCAAGTAGGATACACATTTCCTCCTCAAGTCGATTTCATTCTACTCAATATACATTGTCTAGAATATAGTATATTATCATTATACATAAATAGTATTACTTTGACCTATAAATTTAATACTGAATTCTGAATTAGATAGAGGACTTGGCGAAAAGCCTTCATGTGGATCCTTGGGTATTCGACAAAGTCCTCTTGATTATTATCCATTTCTTTAAAAATGAATGTAATATTATAAAAGTGTCTATGCAACTTAAAACAAGAAAGGAAGAAAGATGTGCCGCCATCAATTATAAACACAGATTGGCTATATGGACAGACACATTACAGCCTTTCACCTCCCACGTGATATTATTTTGACATTTAAAAAAATGATACTTTGAAGCTTGGCATGTATCTTTATATTTATGCAGATTATTAGTATACAGTCATTCCGTGCTAATTTGCTCATTTACTGAGAAAAAATCGATTCGCGCGAATTTTTTCTTCAATTTTACATTTACCCGCTTTTTTCATTGACTGCGCATTTATTTACATTTTAAAAGAAAAAAGAACTACATTTGGGAAAAATAAAATGATATTATGTGCTCTTTTATTTAAAGAAATCAAAATAAAATCCAATTGAATAGCATTTCATTTTTATTACGGAAAAGAACTTGTCTCTTTGGAAAAAAAAATATAACTTTTTTGCATTATTTTTTAAATTCGCTTTTGTATGAATTGCTTTTTTTTTTTGTTCTCTTCTACTTTTAGTTATTCGCTTTTGTATGAATTGCTTTTTTTTTTTGTTTCTTCTCTTTGATTTTATTTTCTATTCGCTTATATTAAAGAAAGTAACCTTTATATTTTTCTTTTACTAAAAAAAGTAAAATTACCTTTTAAAAGCCAAAAGTAATAAGATCAAAAGATGAAAAATAACAAATAAAAACGAGCGGTTTAAATTATACCCGAAAAATGGCGGAGTACGAACAACGCATGCAAACAAAACAAAAAAAATCGGAAAACCCAATACTTTTTTTTTTTTCCTCTTCTTGCTTTTAAACTATCTCGTAGAAGAGTACAGCACATATGGATACACCAAAGACCGGGAAAAAAAGAGTGAGAGCCACACAGGCATGCGTTACTTGTAGAAAGAAAAAGGTAAATATGAAATAAAAAGGAGTCTTTTGACATGCTTACAATGGAAATGCTAGATCAAATGCGATGGTACAAAACCAGAATGCATTCATTGCCAAGAAGCCAAAGTCACTTGTGAATACACAGAGTCCAAAAAACGTGGACCTCGAAAGGGTTATGTGCAGTTACTAGAAGAAAGACTCTCACAACTCGAGAGACTACTTACCAAAGAAGGTAGAGAAGTACCTCCGCCTATAGCAGTTGAGTCACCTACATACAGTACTTCTTCATTTGAATCAAAAGGTAAATGATATATAGTATATTATAATAATTTAGAGAAGCAAACTATCGCTCCAAATCAAGATAATGATTTTCCTCCTCCCGAAATTGTAACACATTTGATTGATTTATTCTTTCAATATATCAATTCAGCTTTCCCGTTTGTCCATCGCTCTAGATTGAAGCAGTCGATAAAGGATGGAACGGCTTCCAAGCCTTTGTTGTGGAGTGTCATGGCCATATCAGCAAGGTAAGTGAAGATAGTTGTTTGATGTTTTTATATTTATTTGTATAAAATAGATTTTCGGATCACCCAAGCATTAAAACAAATCCTCCTTATTGGGCAGGTGAAAGATTTGCACAAAAGGCCATTTCTCTCATCAATTCATCTTTATTGGAACCAACCATCTCGAATGTTCAATTTTGGGGTATTATGTCATGTCTGGAATACGGTAGAGCTTCTGGTTCAAGGTAATATATATATACATATATAAGTTTAGTACAGGATCTTTGGAAAGTTTACTTTTTCTCCTAAAAAAAAACCAGGTCTTGGTTGTTTGGTGGTATTGCTGTTCGTATCTGTCAAGAGCTGAGTTTGAATAGAGAGGAAACACAACGTATACCAATACTCAAAGCAGATGGCAGTATTGATTACCCTGCTATGGCATTACGTCGACGTATCTTTTGGAGTTGTCTTTTAATTGACAAGTAAGCGTTTTGATGTTATGGATAAAAAAGGAATAGAATAATAATATTGTATTGTATATAACCTTTGATTAGATTCGCAAGTACAAGTACAAACAAACCACAGGGATTTGAAATGGGTGATTATGATACAGAACCCCCTAGTGCAGATGATAGTTTACTTTTACGCGACCCTTTGCAGTGCTACACATTAGATAATACGCCTATTACAGAGGATCCACTAGCAAAAGTTATACAAAAATACATTCATATTTTGGAGCGATTTGGTGAACTCCGCAAACACATGAGTAGGGCAAAATCAATACCACCTTCTGAGGTAAACTGGCCACCCATCAATCAATTTGATGAATTGCATCAGCTTATTAAACAGTGGAGCGATGAGTTACCAGAGGAACTTAAGTTCACAGAAGAGAATCTGGAACTTTACAAAAAGACATCCAGCCAGAATTATCTTAGTTTTTGGCTTACTGCACATCTCATGTATCATACTGCAATTGTATCTCTTCATAGGGGGAGTTTGGCATACAGCGAGTTGGCCAAGGGCGATGTGAGGGAATCCATTTATAGACCGATACAGAATAGTATCAATGCATGCAAGGAGAGTATCGCTATTGCTATGGATGTCTTTAAGAGTTTGGCTGATATTTGTGGATGCAACATGTTACCTTATATGGGGTATTCAGCTTATATCTTTTCTACAGTTTTAATGACATCGGCTTTTTCATCCGATCCAACGTCGTATAAAAAGAGTAGTGAATGGTTAGCTATATTATTTGATACAATGGAGGTAATATAATATATGGAAGAGGAAAATGACAAAAGAGAAAATTCATTCATTTTATCATATATAGATTCTTGGTCCTTATTGGCCGATGAGTGAAAGACTGGCTACCACCACACGAGATATGCTAGCAGTCCACAGTCGACTCTATGATGTTGAGGAACAGCAAGCATACAATGAAGCGAGAAAGACAAAGTCACTCAACTTGAACAAACAATTCACGTCTCAAGTCAATGACCCTGTTAGTAATAGTTCATCATCTTATCAGTATACACCCTATGCATCTAATTTACCGCTTCCAATCCAACCTCAACAAGCCATTCCTCAAAATATTCAATCACAACAACAACTACAACAGCAACAGCAACAGCAACAGCAAAGTGCTCATCAACAACCATTGTTACAAAGTCAACCATTGCAACAGCAGCAGGGACAATACGACAACTCTTTAACATCGACGGCGTTCCCAATTTATGGTTTGAATTCTACAGTCGATTTCAATAGTTGCGAGTTTCTTCAAGACTCTGAGCTATTTGGTCAAATTGTATTTGACAATACCAAAAACACTACAAATATCAATGGGCCACTTACAATGGACCCTGTTAGTTATATCTCATCCCAACCAACTGTAAGTTATAGACAATCATCATCTATGTATCCACCTAATCTCGCATCAAGTTCTCCAATGACGGCACCGTATACAAATACCTCAAGACCAAACTACTGGTAGAATTATATATTATTATTAATAATAAAATAAAGCAGCAACATTATAACAAGATATTTATTTTTCAATCATTCATAACCATGAACAACCATACGAAATACAATAGAATATACATTATTTATCCACGATTAAAACTATGGTTAAATGTTTGTTCATGTAACTCCCACTTCCCCCTTCGACTATTTGAATGTAATTTATCCTTGTGCAAAAAGATCTCTATCCCTCCCTGTTTAGAAAGTGAATTTGGATCACTAGGCGTTCCGTCCAGTACAACCTCTGCATAGATGGTGTAACTCCTATTATCATTAACAACACACCGCATCCAGCCAGAGATCACACTTGCTGCCTTGACCGCTAATGGTTCACTGAATAGGAATCTGGTTTGATACCAGTGTGTTGTATCTGACTGTGGTCCCGTTGAGAACTGTATCGCATTTTCCTCGGAACCATATGGGTTAAACACCAAATCAAACCATCCTGCAATGCCATTCATCATACCTGTACGTGTTGCTATCCAATGAAATGGGATGGTCATATCAAGGAGTGATGAATTTGGTATCGTGGTAAAGTCAATTGCATATCCATTGCTTGCATCAAATGTCGATAATATACTTTTATGATTGAAATGACCAACAACAGGCATGCCTAAATCATCATTATCATTATAAAAATGTAAATATGTATCGATTCGAAGAAGTCATATTACCAAACAATTCCTCTTTTGCATCGCTATAAAGCGCAGATAAATCAATATCATAAAACGAATTCTGTTCCCTTCATATAATATAGAATAAAGCTTATCACTGTTATTACAATTTCTCACTAAACCTATTTTTATTATTACCAGAATCGTGCACTAGAAATGGTTTCTCTCCATAATGCTGTATCTGTGAATGGAGCCAAATGAATCACACCCATAGATGGGAAAAGTGTACCACCTGGTTTTAAATAATGGTCTCTTGCATAAATATAACTTTCCAGCTAAATAATAATAATAATAATAATAATAATAAAAGCACATTTCTATATATATTAAATGACGAACAAGAGTAACCCCCAAACTCCTTTTCCATTATACATACCATTCTCTCATGAAATAAAAGTACCCCTATGGGCTCTGATATAATTGTATCTACTTTTGGTATCGCTTCATCACAATCTTCTACTTTGGCTATATGTTTTTGTGATAAGGTTTTTTATTAAGAAAATCGAATAAAAACCTTTCTCTTTACCTTGAATAATGGTAATTTTATCCTTTAAAAAATCATTTCGACCATTTCGACCTGCCGTATCCACCAATTTCTTCATCTTTGTTGCCACCTTGGATGCTTCGACTGCATACACCTGTGATGCACCTGCTTGAGCTGCAAAGAACGATAAAATACCTGAACCCGCACCCACATCCAACACTTTTTTATCCTTAAAATGGGATGGTCCGTTTAATAGAATGGCGGACCGATAAGCGGATGTCCGAATATCGTCTTGTAATATATTTTGCTTTTATTGAATAAATAAATAAAAACTTCTTTTTTTTTTTGGAGTCTTCTTACTTGATGCTGAAGATGAGAATAATAATTGAAATAATGAGGATCTTTATCTTCAACTGTGGGAAGGCTTGCAGTCATGGGTATTTTTTTTTTTTTTTATTTTATTTTATAAAAGAGAGAAAAGAGAGAGGGAAAAAAGATTTCGGGATGGATGATCGATTTGAGCTTGACAACAACACGTGTGCACTACTTTTTGGAAATAATCATGCAGTTTGAACTTTAAAATACGACTTTGAACAAACAAAAAAAAGAAACATACTTGAAAAGATCTCGTTTCTATCATTATCCTTTAGGTTTATTATTCTAGACACTTGTCGACTTTATTTTTTTTTTTTTTTTTTTATTAATAAAAGAATAGCAATGGGAAATAAAATAAATTATATTAATAAAAAGCGTGTCAATAAATAGGACATTGGGTCATGCGGATGTGTTGGTTAGCCACCTATTATTGTATATTTGGAAAAACCAAAATGTCCCACGCTTCTTGCAACTAGCATAAAAAAAAAACTTCCTTTACGTTTACTGATATATATTATAGCATGAATCTATGATTTAAAACACTATCTTGTGATGGTAATATTCTCAATTATCACAGAACAAGAAGTAAAAAGTTAAATTTCAATAATAATAGTAAAAAAAAAGTGTGATTTTTATAGCCCATTTTAGCTCTATTTTTTATGCTGAGTCAATCCACGGCTTATCCACTATATTCAATAAAGAGAGCGCTCTGTTACCCATTCTATAAATAGATGTTATCCCCCATTGGAAACTCTCTACTATGATTGTCATTGAAATGTGGCTGACTGTTTTATTTTAGTTATCATAGGTTAATGGAGCGAGTTTTCTTATGGCTCACTCAGAAACAACTGATAAAAAAAAAAACGAGAGATAATGGGAAAGTTTGGTCTTTGCATCGAAACCCGTTTCATTTCAATTACCAATATCATTGATTTCACTGTACTCTACAAAATAGATAAGGGAGTTTCCATTTTACCAATAAAATGAAAATGAAATATTTCTTTTTTGGGTACCACCACAAAGTCTTTTGATTCTAGAAAAAAAAAAAATAGTCCTACATCATGATGTTTATTGGAACAGAAAAGAAGACCTGGATGCCAAGTACAATATATCAGAGTAGAACTACACAAGTAGTTGATCTTGTTCAAGAAAGTTTGCTGAGTGCGATAAACAAAAGAATATGGATCTCCCTTTTATGCATAAAAAGATGTATGCAGCATACTTGATTAGTATGTCTAGTTTTACTTGTTCTTTACATGACTGATGGCTTTATTGTGGTTGCTCAGTCATGTATTCTACTTTATATTCCTAGTGGAGAGGAAGAATGGCTTGATTTCAAATCTCTAATGGCAATTGAGTCATGTTTAAAGAAATCTTTTAGATTGATAAAACCTTCACTTTCTTCTGTTGATCTATAGCGTATATCCAATTTACTAAGCGTTCTGAATTGTGCAAGTAGATCAAACGAGTGAAATAGTTCGATATTTCGAAACTTAAGGGATTGTATATATTCTGTCTGTCCCGAGTTTGCTAGAGTTTCAAGGTTGTTCATTTGCAATCTTTGATGAAAGCCGTGTACGGTAAATGTCTTGATTTGACACCCTGCCTCTTCCAAGATAGTACACGGGAATCGAAAATGATCATGGATTTCAATTTCAAAAGTGTTCAATTTTGGGCCAAGTTTTTTTTTTTCAAAAGTGGTGTGAGGCCATGATCATAATACCTCTCTCTATCGAATGCTGATTCTAATCTTGAATATATGACATGTCCTAGATTCTTCAGATTTGGGTACCTTGGGCCGATATATTGAAATAGAATTTACGATTCCTCGATACTTCCTAGTGTCACTATTTCCAAACGAAATGTTGATACTGTATTGGCTGGTCTGACATCAAATGGGAGTGCTGTACACTCGATAAAACCTGGTCATCATGTAACTGTTTCCAAACAAGGAGTATTATAGTGTAGTAGCTCCAAGTAGGATAATGTAAGTTGGACAAAGCATATCAAGAGCATCGTTAGGAATGGTGCATTTCCCAACAGTGATTTAGATTGTCAACCCACATATTGAGTATCAGGTAGAGGCTTCGATATATTTAGTTTAGTTAACTTGGCGCATACGCCTGATTCAAGAAGTCGAGTGACATATATGGTTCCGATGCATTCACAAAACTGTTCAATGTATCCTGACCATCGATAAGGAGGAAAATCTATGGATGGGATCAATCCTAGATTAAAATTGCTACAATCAAGGAACTGTCGAAGATTGGGGAGGATATATGGTAGAATATTTGAATGTAAGTCGTGAAGTTCCAAATCTAGCACTAGTCGCTCCACTTTAGCAGCTTGTTCTGATTCTTCTTGTAATTTCTTCATTAGTCGCATTGTTTGTTGCGGGGTATTAATGCGACCTGTGTTAAATAAATAAGTCGACTCTATTATAGTTGCCAACTTGAATGCAGGCTTATTCTAGGTTTTTTTTTTTTTTTTTTTTTCTAGAGTGTAAGAATGAATGAGATATCAAAGCTACTTGATAAAGTAGTGATCCCTTATTTCTTTCTTTCAATTCCCTTAAAACGACAGGCATCGATGTGGCCACCAAAATGGTATTTCAGCCACTTAATGTTTAATTCATGTAGCGTCTGGAATATGGGAGATTAAATAGGTTACTATTTATTTCAAGATATTGAGAAAAGTGAAGAGAAAATTTGAGAACAAATAATAATTGTATAAATAAGGGCAATCGATAGAGTTGTCAATACCATGAATCAGAAGGAAGTTGGTGATAAATGGGATTCATTTAGATGTTTAAACATATCTTCTTGTGCTATTATTCATTAAGTTGGATAGTAAACTTAGTCCCCTTTAGTTCTCTTACCTTAGTCTCCCTTTTTAGTCAACTTTCTTTTCTCAACAATTTTCCATTTTCTTAAAAAGACAGAATATGATTGGAGGGAAAAACGTGACTCTATATCATTTCTCTCTCTCTTCTATCTCATACTTCTTTGGTAGTATCTTTTCGTGCATAATGGATGGATATCAGTCCTTACCTGAATACCAACAACGTGTGTTAGAACAAGTGGAATTTAACAAATATAAGCATATTCTAGTTGATAAGGATGAATGGGATATTATGACGAATAGGTTTTTATATAGAAATAGAGAGAAAGAAAGAGATCTTAACAGACTTTGATTTCAGTTCTACCATTCGTGATTATCTACCTCAATCACAACATGTTAATTTACAAACCACTACAGGAGATACGAAAATAGACACTCTCACTGCCATATTCAATCAAACGACTAAAGCAGCATATATTCTTAATACGGGTGGATCTATTTGGGGGCTTGATTTCTGTCCCAAACGACCTTCTAATGACACTCAACCTGAATTGCAATATCTTGCTATAGGTGGATACAATACAACGACAGAAACCCATACAAAACCACAAGTTGTAGGTGAGTATAAGAATGCTATCCAGATATGGCGTTGTGATATGTTCTTCCCAGGTGGGAGTCCATCGTTGGATCTATGTCTATTACACGACTATGGTATAGTAATGGATTTGAAATGGTGCCCACTTGGTTCATACGAAGAGGTAAAGGCGTTTTATATATGATGGACAATGTTATAAGGGCAAATGGATGGTTTCTTATTAGTATGAATAGAATGCGGGATGTGATAGTTGGTCAAAGCTGGGTATTCTTTCTGTTTTATTTGGTGATGGTGTAGTAAGAATATGTGTCATACCCCATCCTAATGCACTACGGAAGAAAAAGGGGAAATCTGAAACTATATTTTGTAAGTGTTATATGTTAGTTTGATACGGTATAGAATTGTGTGTATATTAAAAGAGATAGGGAACATTTCATCAGTGAGAATACGTAAACCACGTTTAACATTTAAACTAGAGAGATCGGTTATATCATGTCAAGATTGGAGTGGATATTTAAGGCTGGCGTGTGGAGGATGTGATGGAAGTATTACAATTTGGGATATTGAACAATCCTTTAAGCAGCAAAAACCTGTTATTCACGTCAAGATCTATGACAATAATGGTGTCTCCACGATAAACTCGATTAGCTGGTATTCAATACTCGATAGCTGTTTATTCATATCGACGAATGACCAAAGCTCTATGAATGTACATAATATAAAAGATCCTTATATACCCAATAATGTTTCCAGTATTGGCCGTATGTACCAGGATGAAACAATGCAATATGTTATTTAATTCTTAGCCATGTGTGTGTGTTTTTTAGACCCTTATTCTATTGTATCTTGGCCAGGTCATCGTCAAGGTTATATGTGGACATCCGCTGCATCAGTATCACGTTTGGTTAATTCAATTGGCGATAGAGTAAATAGAGTGATGACAGACCACAATGGGTATTTATGGTCAATGGATACATGTGCCTATCATGAATGGGTAGTGACAAGTGGATCTGAAGGCTGTGTTTATTCAAAAAAGTATACTAAAATCGGTAAAAAGGTAGTCTTGGCTGGATAAAGGAAATGGGGGGGGGGGGAAAAGAAAAACACAACTTTTAAAAAAAATAAATCTTAGAGTTATCAAAATAACATCTATCAGCTTACTTATGATCAAAATACCAATACATTCAAATACCTTGAACATGGCTTAATTGAGGTAAATTACTTCTAATGATATTGCATATTTGCCAAGTTAATGAATTCTTGCTATTGACATATTAGACAAAGCCCAAGGAACATAATTATCATGCTGTGCTGGCAGATCAAATCTGCTCAATTCATAAAGTGGTCTGGAATCCAAATATTGCTACTGCTGGGTGGATTGCATCAGGTGGAAAAGGTGGGATTTGTAGAATAGAGTTTGCCGCTTGGTAAAAAAATGGCATATTTTTTATTAGATTCTACACACTCGCAAATAGAAAAGAGCTGATGTTTTTAAGGCGTGGTTAACATAACTGGGAGACCATTCGCCAATTTCATTGGTCAATATATACCAAGCATAAAATTTATCACTCCCTGTACCTTTAATATATCCAACTTGAGTTTGACATTACTCTTCTTCAACCTGTTTTTTTTTTTAAAAAAAAAAAAATACTGCTTACAAAAAATATTTCCCAAGCTTTCTCCAACCTTTTTCAATAAAAAAAAAAAGGCGGTTAGATGTGATGAAACAAAAAAAAAAAGCGTTGATAGAAGAGGTATGCAGTTTATTCTTTAGTAGTGTTTTCAGAATTATGCAAAAATTCACAAAAAGAGACACCTTAAAACATCATTCCAATGCTCTACTCATGAGTAAATTGTTTGTATTGTTTTTCTAATTATTATTATTTAATAATAATGTCAAATTCGAGCATTAACCTCTTTGCTACTTTAGTAGTGTGGTTTTTTCTCCTGAATGGCCTTCATGTTTCACTCTCCGCTGCTTAATTACACATTATGTAATTTAGATGAAACCTTTTCTCACACAACTGTTGTTTTAGCACATACACTTTCTCAAAACACGCAAAATGGCTGCACTACCCAATGTCTCTGAACCCGCCTTTGATTTTAGCACAATGAGCCGCCATGCACCACGAGCCGAGCGCATCAACATCAAGGAAGAACATGAGGTCCGAAGTGCCGAAGAAGAAGCCTTGAGAGCCGAGGAGCTCGATTTGAAAATAGTCCAGGACCTTCGAAGCTCTGAAGAATGGTTTGAGGTCATTCCACACAGTCATATGACTGAATCTGCTTTTAAGCATTCTTTGACAGGCACTTCTCTTCGTGGATCTCACAAGATTCTTAGACGACCTTTAAAGTTCTTTAATGCCAAAAAGACCAAATGCGTGCTCATTATTCACTTGGGTGATCACTTGTAAGTTATTATTATCTGTTGTTATTATATATTAATCATTATTATTATCAATTTCACCCAGGTCCGGTAGCCATGGAGGAGTACATAACGGCTTACTGGCTACACTATTAGATGAGCATCTTGCACACGTGGTAAAGCAGTAGCAAATAGAGTATATATATATATATATATACGAGACTAAAGCATCATCATTATAATATAGTCACTTCCAAGCTTACCCAATTTCACAGGTTTCACGGCCAATCTCAACGTGGACTATCATGATATTGTTGCGCCAAATCAATGGATTGTATTACGAGGGGAATTGGATCGAGTTGAAGGTAGAAAGGCTTTTGCTAATGCTACCATAGAGAGTATAGATGGTTCAACTCAGTTCGCAAGCGCACAGTCATTGTATATCAGCCCAAGAAAGAAATAGAGAGAGAAATACATTTGTTTGTTTTTATAATGAACTTTTATAGTTAATTACAACCAGAATAATATATAAATATAAAATAAACGCTGTATATTTAATCTTCTTTTTCTCACTTTTTTCCTCTCTCTCTCTCTTTTCTTTCTTTCTTTTTTTTTGTTTTTTTGTTTTTTACTATCTTTCACAATGGAAACACTTCAATCCATTCCAGGTATCCCTTTTCCTGAATATTATGAATTTTTTATGGATTGGAAAACAGTAGTTGGTATAGCTTCTGCGTATGTTTTATCTGTAAATTACTTTAACCCTTCAGCGAGCAAAGCCAAAGCATCAAGAGTAGCGGCAAAGAGCAATGGTGCAACAAATGTATCAAAATCCAGTTCATTCATGACTGCTCTTGTCTTTGCACACAACTTGGTGCTTGCCATCTATTCAGGTGTGACATTTTATAATATGGTGATTGGTCTACACAGGAATTATAGTAGAGAGGGGGTCTCATTATCTGATGCTGTAAGTATATAAAGTGCCCCAACACACACACATAGAGAGAGAGAGAGAGAGAGAGTCTTAAATAGTTGGATCATTTAGTATTGTGATAGAGACGAGTTCTTTTGGAACGATAAACTCGGTTATTGGTCATATCTGTTTTACTTATCCAAATACTATGAGGTACTAGACACTGTTATTATCTTGTTAAAGGGGCGTCGTTCATCTCTACTCCAGACCTACCATCATGCTGGTGCCATGATCACGATGTGGGCCAATGTGCGCTATCGTAATACCCCTATTTGGATTTTTAGCACCTTCAACTCGTTCGTTCATACCATCATGTATACATACTATGCATTGACAAGTGTTGGTATTCATCCACCGGGCAAAAAATACATCACCACTATGCAAATCACACAGTTTGTGGTTGGATTCTCGGTAGCGAACTCGTACTTTATTGTACCAAAGTGTATTACGACAAGGGGACATAAGTTTAGTTTGGGTATTACCGTGTTGTATTTGGTTCCTCTTACGTATCTTTTTGTAGACTTTGCGCGTAAGACTTATATGAAGCGGCAATCAAAGAAAACGGCTTAAAATAAGCTTTTTTTTTTTTTTTTTTTTTTACTAAAATAAAAGGCGAAGGGAAAATCTCGAAAAAGGGGTGGTTTATTTATTTTTGTTTATTTTTTTTTTAAAAAAAAACACTCAAAGCGGACAAGATGACTGTTTCAAAAATGGATGAATAGCTTCACTATAGCTAATAAGAGCTCTATGGGAGAAGTGTCACTTTCTTTTGCTTCTTCTTTGGGTGATACATTGAATGCTGTATAAATCGGGTAGTAAAGTCGATTTCAGGTTGTGGAAATGAATACGGATATGGATAGAGATCAAGTATAACATTTAAGGTTTAAAGTTTTGTTACAAGGCTTGGGTTTTTTTGGGGGGGATTCCTAATTTAGTCATTTATTTTCTACTTCTTTTAAGGGTGTTTTAGATGAAATGAATGATTGCATATCGTTTTTTGTAAAATGTTGTGTATTTTATTTTATTTACTACTTAAATCATTCTTTTAGTTGACTAAAGGCCATTGTTTATTTTGCATGTAATGCAGAATTTACCTGTTTTTATTAAGTTTCGGTAAATCACTTTTTATTTCGAAACTGACTCTTTACACTATAACATTTTGTTTTCCGCATAGAATATGAACAAGAATCT
>MU622250.1:260503-281342 GCA_025399235.1 Backusella circina FSU 941
TGTACAAACCGAAAAGTGCAAGATCTTGTATCATCTGGTGTTGTAAAACGTAATACAACCTTAGCATGAATACTGTGAGGGTATAATGAACTAAGGTTTTTAAATAACAAGAAAAAGTATAATCACGATTCAACTTTCATGTTATAATGACAGTTAAGCTACTTTTTAAAAAAATAACGGTAATCAAAAGAAATCTCTTGGAAGAAAAAAAAGCATATTTACTTGTGAAATTTCATATTAGAATTTGAACATGTTCTAGAAAAGAAAGGTACTATGCACTCTAGAAACAGTATATTTTTATTATAACAAATAAACAAACACTCCATCTCTCCCTCTCACTAGACAGCTAAGACGTTAAAAAAAATCATACCAAACTAGTTATTCTTGTTTTATCTAATCAAATACATAATGCATCACTATAGACAACCAGTTTATATCTCAACTTCAATGTATACAGTACACTTTTGGTAGAACAACCCCAATGGATTAGATGTGGATACAGTTTTTTTTTTTTTTTTTAAAAAAAAAAAGAATCAACTAATAATAAAAATATCAAAAAAGCTGATATATTACGTAAATTTTATTCTCTATGCTATTAAGTAATACACATTTATAATCTGTCTCCTTCATGTACACTTTTAATAAGAGACAATATACTTTCAATATTGGAATTTTTTCTAACAAGTCGTTTACCACTTGTCTTTGCCTCTTCGTCATCGTCTTGCTTGTTTTCAAAATCTCGTACGCCATAAAATAAATCATCATGAAGGGGGGTGCTTGCATGAAATTGGAAAGGTAGTTGAATATCTTTAATGGCCCTATATTGACCACAATTATTCAAGTGCTTTATAATAATAAAAAAGACAATGAGTCACAAACGTGCAAACAAAAACACACATGTAGTTTATATTGCTTTTACCTCATTTTCTAAACGAAAGAAATTCCATTGAATCCGTCGATAGATTTCCAAAAGCGCCAAGCTCATACCCAATAGTTGACCATTCACTTTAAAATCCAATGCCATGATAATCCATGAAAACCTTAAAAGGATATTTAAAATGATTGCAACATAATAAGTCTACATATACATTTAAATAAAGAGTTAGTAAGTGTGTGTTTGATATAGTATTACCCATTTTTGTTCTAACCCATTTATAAAACACAATCTCATCACGTAGAAACAAATTTTTCTTGTTGTATCGACATAAACCCCAATCCATCTTGATATCCCAAATACAGGTATAACATGAATTGCATATGGAAATGATGATCCAAATGGATGTAAATGAAGCTTTTTAATATATATATATAGCTTGATTAGTTAAATATAGAACAATAAAATATAAATAATAATGAAATAAAAAAAAAAAAAAAAAAAAAAAAAAAAAAAAAAAAAAAAAAAAAAAAAAAAAAAAAAAAAAAAAAAAAAAAACTTACGATAGATTCGTTTAAGACCTGCAGCAAAAGCCACCAAAATACCATTAATATATTTAGCAGCATTGAATAAATGTACTCGTTCATTCGAATCCCTGAATCTTCTGAAACATTGGAGTAAACGCCACCAAGGAGGTAATGCTGCTAAAAAAGGAGAAAATCCAGTAGCTGTTGATATCGAACAATTTTTTTCTATATTTATATTTATATTAATGCAATGCATATCCACTTGGTGATAATAAATATAACTTACCAAGCTCCTTCCAATGACATGAATAAGCACAGAAAAAATAAGAGGATGTCCAGATCGAATAACTCAAACTATTCAGCTCATCTGCAATAAAGAAATCACGAAACTCTACAGGAAAACAGTAGGACAAGCATACTCGCCCCTGAAAAAAAAAAATAAACGCATATAAGTAAAAGCAATTATTAAAATAAACCTTTTTTTACCAATGTTGCACAAAGCCATTTTCTTGCAGAATAGTAAAAGATATCAAAGGGGCATAGAAACATGGTCATGATGATGATGAATAAACTCAATGGATAGATTTCAGAAGGTATTTTTTCAAACACTTGTGCTAAATCCAGATATATTATCACTGAGCTTATGAAAAGCATCAAAGCAGGTAACTAAGGAGAGAGAGACATTGAATATGGCAAAAAAAGAAAGTACAATTGGCGTTTTACCTCTGGAAATTGATGGTGATCAAGATGATCCTTTGTATCAAACTCAAAAATAAGTTTATAATTAATTCTTGATCTACTCCAAACAACAAGATTAATGGAAAACCCGAGAAAGAACAAAAGCGGTAATAAAAAGCATGCATAGATCTGATTGTTTGTTTGTAAATTGGGTAATTGTTTAGCAGTTTTGGGATCAATGGCTATAATATAGAAAATGAGCATATACCGATAGTGATATATATGTAGCAAAAGTCAAAATACCTAATAGAAACGATTGAAAAAGCAAAGGTATGGCCATACCTAAACAGATACCGACTCTTAACGTCGTTTTGTTATAATCCTATATTATATATTAATAAAACCATTTATGTGCAGAAAAATGACGCCCTTTCTTGTTTATAAATATACTTTTTCGTTTTCCAGTCCTCCTCTTAATGCTTTCATTCCCCGTTTACGCTGTCCGTCAGCAAACTCTGTTACAAAAATGGTCTAGTGTACAAGATAAATATCAGTCTTTTTTCTGACACGTTGGATAAGTAAATAAATAAATAGATATCAAACCTCAGTTTCTGCCAGCATTGTATCTAGACTTTTGCTATTGAACCAATCTAGCTGTTTCAATTCTTTTAGATAGATTAGACTTGCTTTCCATCCTGCTACCTATAAAGTGTTCCTATTTTTAATATTATTATTGTTTTATGTAGTTATTTTTATACCTTGTCAAATTTATGCAGCATCTTTCGAAATCCTGTTGCATTTATTGTCTAATAATAATATAAAATAAACATTTCATATATTAAGAAAGATAAAACCTTACTGTATAAGATTTAAGAAACTCTAAACTTGTATAATACTCAGTAATGGCTTTTTTAAGCCTATTCCGTGCTACCTTTTTTTTTTTTATATATAGAAAGTAATGTGAGGTCGCGTGAGGGTTTCAAATAAATAAACTATTACATTGTAACTTGTCTTTTGGTCGCACACGTCTGAAGATATCTCAGATAATTGATATGATTGAGCATAAGGATCCTTCATAAACCAGCTTGATGAGAGTCGAAAGTGGGACTAGAAAGAAAAAAAGTCCGCTTTGTTTATATGAATTGAATCACGAGTAGAGTAAACTTACAGTGTTATTTAAAAGAAATCTATTGTATTCTGTCACCACTTTTATTTGTAACTTTATAGCATCGAGTTTAAGTCTTGCTTCATATTCCTTTTCTATACATAGTATTACATTTTAAGAATAGACATATTTAGTGAATAAACTTGCCTCGATAAAAGGATGTGATTTTCTCTGATTCATCATCTAGAAAACGAAAAAAGGATCTTTCAGACTCGCTTAAATGGAAAAGTATCTCGTCTAGAATCGATAACTTTGCAACACTATATAGTGAAGCTTTATATATATATATATATTTTCCACCCGAGAAAGAGAGATAAAATCAGTATGATATATATAAAAAGAGATATTAGTGTGTATAGAATACCTGAACGCGATTGTTGAATTCTACTAGATCTACTACTGCTAAGAGAAGGACTACAGTTATAGTATTCATTTGACTCCACTTTGTTCATGCCATGATCCATGATATCCATTCTATGGTTCACCGATTCCTTTTCTCTACAAAACTAGATAGATGTTGTAGTTTTTATTGTTATCATTCTCTCTTTCTCGTTTCTTACATTTTCCACCTGTTTCAACTTGTATTTTGAACCTTTATAGTCCATATAAGCCTTGTACCATTCAGGCACACTTTGACTTTCAAGATAGGTTGAAAATTTCATTTTCTTATTTTTTTTTTTTTTAAAAAAAAAAAAGAAAAAGAATGAAAGAGAAGGGTTTGATAAAATGCTTGTTGGAAACACTTTACTTCTTACCTCTCTCCCCCCCCCCTTTATATATAAAGCAAGAAGCACATTGAACACGTGACTGTTCACTGACAACAACAATACACACATTGTAACACTTGATATCTCTTTTTCTTTTTTTTTTTTGCAATCTAATTACAGATGACAATAAAAACAGATCGTGCTTTTTATAAAAAGACAAAAAGCAATACCATTGTTAAGCTTGTGAGAGAACGCAAGTAGTTTTTATTGTGTTTATAAGAAACAAAAGGCTTATCTCTCCATTTTTTTTTTTTTCATATATTATAGAATATTTGCGTACAGATATTCCTTGTTCCTCAGAAGCGTGTGATAAATGCTGTCAGATAAAAGACACGAGTTTATTAAGTGCCAATGCTAATCATTACATCATTCCCGACATTTCTGTAAGAGCAATACCCCCACTAATAATAATAAAACCCTTACTTATATCTCTCTTCAAAGGTTGTTATGCGATACTTGGAGATATTAGAACAAGAGGAACTGACTGGTATTATTCTAAGTCAAACCATCACCACTTCAGTAAAACAAAAACAAAGTCGTATTAAGAATATCACACATACTTATACTTCTCTTTTCTTATAAAACTCCTTCACAGCTTCAACAGCATGATAAAATGCGCACATATCGAAAGCTCCGACAAATCATCCACGACCCTCGTCGAAAAAGTGTCGTCTTTTACAATGAACTTTTTGAGAATACCAAAGTATTAAGAATGCCTCAAGAAACGGCAGCACAGAGGGATTGGAGAGCACTATGCAAAATGGCCGAGTATTACCAGGAACATTTGAACAAGAAGGTGATTCTACTTTCAGAGATGCAGTCTACAGAGACATCGGATGTAGAGGTACTCTCGACACAGCAGTATCTGGATCGGTATTTTCCAGACCATCCACTTTTACAAAACTTGGTCCTGGTGCTAAGGGATGTTGTGCATGAAGATGAGCATATGGAAAAGATTCGATTTAGCAGTAACAAGATGGGCATCACGGGCGAGGCAGTGGCAGGTTATAAAGAGGTTTGGGGTTCATAAACAACAAGGAGAGAAAAAGGAATAATTCATTATTTATCATAGTATAAATCATTAGAAGAGCTTGAAGTGGGAGTGAAATCAACCCGTTATTTCCAAGGCGTGTTGAAGTGTCGTAAAGATGGGAAAGATCAAGCGTATGTTTCAAGTAGTGGAAAGGATATTTTAATTGTGGGAAATGACCATCGTAATCGTGCAGGTTAGTTTATTCCTATTCTTGTAATAAATACGCTAAAAAACCGTTATATATAAAGTGCATGGGGATTTGGTTGTGGTGGAGTTATTATCTGAAAATAACTGGGCTACTCCTTCCAACGAGATTGCATTTAGTAGTAGCAATGCAGAGGATGGTAAAAAAAGAAAAATAGCCTTATTTATTCGCTTAAAGGCATATTCACCCCATTTACTATATATAGAGTTTGAAGAGGATAAATTTAAAAGTACGGGTACAACAACGCAGCCCAGCGGTCGTGTAGTGGGTATTTTGAACCGTAATTGGAGATCGTATGTTGCTACAATTCAGGAGGAAAAGGACGGAGAAGGCGGATCCATTCATTTGGCTATTCCGCTGGATCCTGTTATTCCAAAGATTAGAGTGAGATACCAGGATGTAAAGTTGATCCAGGATAAGCGTATAGTTGTACGCATTGATAATTGGTAAAGTAGCAGTAGTAAAAATGGAATGAGTGTTATGTTTCTGATATTATATTGTTAGGCCAGTCTCATCGCAATACCCAAATGGTCATTTTGTAAGATCATTAGGTGAGTTGTTAATATATTGTTTATATAAATATTTATGTATAATTTGTTTTAGGTCCAATTCATCAGCTGGATACAGAAATATCTGCTATTTTAGTGGAACATGCCATTTCCGTATCTCAAGCAACTCAGGGTTTCAGTGAGGCTTCACTTAAGGAAATGCCTATTGATACACCACAATCCCCTTGGAGACCAGAGAAGGTAAAACCAGGAAAATGAGGTTATTTGAGTGATGTCATTTATTTATTTTATTTCTCTTAATAGGAAGAAATTTCTAAAAGAAGAGATTTAAGAGATCTTATTGTATTCAGTATTGATCCGCCTAACTGTCAAGATATTGATGGTAAAATGAAAAAGGGTTGCCTGTTTCATCGTCATTTTATAAAGCTAAAACTACTGAATTTAATACTAGATGCACTTTCTATAAAGGAGCTCGGTGATGGTAAGATTGAATTAGGCGTTCATATTGCGGATGTGAGCTATTTTGTAAAGGAAAACTACATGACTGATCTCGAGGCAAGATCAAGGTAAAGTATTCGTATTTCATATAACGGTCGTTAGATATATCTTAACAAGCGCGAGACATGATTATTAGAGGCACAACCGTTTACTTGGCAGATAGAAGGTTTGATATGCTGCCTTCGGTTTTGAGTGAGCGTATCTGTTCTCTTCGACATAAAGTGGACAGATATGCCGTTTCAGTGATTTGGACCATGGATAATAAGACATACAAAGTACTTGATACGTGGTTTGGTAGATCGATTATTCGGTCAAGTTGTGAGATGGAATACGAACAGGCACAGCAGCTATTGGATGGACAACAGGTAGCTACTGGTCTAGGTAAGGAAACGGATGAAGGGTTAGTAGCATCGAGTATAGAGTACTCACTTTTTCTTTATTGTTGATATATATACATAATATGTAATAGACGCTTCACTTTGCAAAAAACTGAAGCCTTGTGTGAATAAGCTAGCTCAGGTGCTTCGTGTTATTAGGGTAAATAGACTTTTTTTTTTTTTTTTAGTATATGTCATATGTTAAATACATTATTTAGGATAAAAGATTGGCAAAGGGTGCATTAGAGTTGGAAAGCTCTGAAATCAAGTTTAAAATCACAGACAAGCATGAAATTACTGATATCAATATCCTTTTTTTTTTTTTTTTTTACTATTATCATACAGTTATCTTATATTGATTGACATGATTTATAATTCCTTAACCTTGCCTATTTACTTCCGAAAGATAGTATGGAGATTCATGGACTTGTAGCCGAAGCAATGATTTTAGCAAATGCTTCGGTTGGTGAGCGAATTTATCGTGGATTTAAGGATTGTGCCATTCTTCGACGTCATCCACCTCCTTCAAAAGGTCAATTCGAGAGACTTGTTAAAGCAGCAGAGAGCAGAGTAAATGAATAATATTACATTAGTACCATTCTACACAATGACTAAGCATATATTCTAGGGTTTTTCAGTGGATTTTTCTTCAAATTTAGCTCTTTCCAAGTCTTTAGAAACAATCACAATTGGTTGTAAAGACGACCCTGAAATTGCAAAGCTACTGAAAACAATGGCCACTATAGCAATGAATGAAGCAGGGTAGATATATATATGTTTTAAAAAATATATATGTTTTATTCATTTCGATAAATAGCTACTTTTCAACTGGTCAATACCCTGTTAATGAATACTTTCATTATGGTCTTGCGTTAGAATTCTATACACATTTTACAGTAAAGTTATATAGATATATATATATATATATATATATTTAAACCCCCCCCCCTTACTTACCACCTTTCATTTCAAGTCACCTATCCGTAGATATGCAGATGTAGTTGCACATAGACAACTGCTTTTATGTGTTGATGATCCCACTGCTATGACAGATAGTGACCGTGGTTCTGCCATGGTGAAGGATGCTTCTGTTACCGAGATTTGTGACAACTTGAATTTGAAATCAAGAGAATCCAAGTTTGCCCAAAGAGTAAAAAGCTAGCTACTAATATAAAAACATATTTGAAAATGCTCACATTATTTTTAGGACTCCACTGAGTTATTCCAAAGTCTTTATGTTCTACAACATGTAAGTTAGATTCTTTTGACTAAATGTTTTCCTCTTCCAATGTGTAAGTTATTTCGAAAGTGTGTGGTTGAATAGTATCCTGAGCCATTGATTAAAAAAAAAAAAAAGCTAAATACCTGTATAGTTTAACTTATCAATGTATATATATATATATAAGACTTGGCCTGAAGGGACCTGTCTATTTAAAAGAAAGGGATGGAACACCGTGTGTACCTTTATCACTTATATCAGGCAAAAGTTCAGATGGTAAAAATAAGAAGTGTGCATAGTTAGGAATGTCCCAAATTAATTTTTTTATTTTATTTTAAGACCAAGAAACTGTTCCTAACTGCAATATTGAAGTCAATACACCCACCGACATATCAGTAAAATCAGCTGATTTACCTCATCCGATCCGCTTCAATCTCTTTGACCATGTCCGTGTGTCCCTCAAACTACGTAAATCTCATGCACACCGACATCTTGTTTATATGACATTGGTTGATTTGGATCACACCGAGTTGCCTCCCAAGAAAAGACTAACACATAATGAAATGATGGCATCGATTAAAACAGTTGAAGAGGAGGAAGAGGAAATAAAGACCATGGTTAAAAAGAACAAAAAGAAGAAGAAGAAGAATGATAGTAATATGTATGATGTATTGGAGAAATACCGAAAGTTGTCGTTGATTGAGAGCAGTTCGCCATAAAAGTACACAATAAAGTTTTATTTTTTTGTTTAATTAGAGAAATGCTATCTATTTATAGATATATATTTAACGTCGACTCTTTGGTTTAATCTTCTCTTCCATTAACTCAGGATGATTGTTCCAAAATTCATCTCCAATAATATCATCATAAACTGCACAAGGTATCGTTTTCATACGTGTCACTTGTTCACCTGTTCTTGGTGATATTGATGTCACTTCAGTCTATTTTGTATAAAATAAAGTGAGCATAGAGAAGAGAGATAAACAAGTGTTGAATTCCAAACCTTTTGACGTATAATGGTAGAACCCTTTCTATAGATGGGTTCGATTTTAGCATAATTTATATCAAACTCTGTGAATAGAATCTCATTCTTATCTTTTGAAAAGGTTCCCTACATTGTCATTTTAGTCAACCAACCAATCCAAATAATAATAATAATAATAATAATAATAATAATAATACCTTTAAATGATTCTCTGCATCCGTCTCTGTCTTTCCTGAAAGAACCAAAGACCAAAATGTGGTATTATAAAGATTATTAATATGACAATCAGCCTGTCTCCATGCCAAATAATCCCTCAGTACATGGTCGTTAGGATAACAGACAGTGCGTGAATCAAAACAGGGTGCGTATTGAAGTTTTTCGGCTTCAAAATAGTCGCTCCAATGCATAACATAATTTGATGCAAATAAACTGCAAATGGTAGATGAGATCTTGCTAAAAAAAAAAGGGGGAGGGATAGTTGTCAGTTATATATATATATATATATATATATATATCATCGAAAGGGAGAGTCTTACCTTGATCTACGAGAATAAAGATTACATGTTTTTGGAAGAACAAAACTAGTGAAAAAACGTGAAAAAAATCCGTCCAGTCAGTCAGATAAATATATCTAAAACAATGCAACTTTCTCTTCTTGTTTACCTATACTCGTCACTTTGTCCATAAGCCAAAATAATATCCTTAATGTCCTTCATGACTTCAATAGCACAACGGTTCATTAGTTCAATGGCTCTTCTATCATTTGGCTTTTCGAAATTATGACTTTGAGAGAATCTTGTATTGTGCTTTTTTTATTAGTTTATTAAAGTCAAAACAATAGACAAAAAAAAAGGGGGGAGTTCACCTTTACCTATGAAAACCACGACCGTCTATACGAACCACTAACCACGTATTTGGTAATAAATTATCAGCCAATTCAAATTGTTTCACGTATTCGTACTTTGAGTTGGCCATATTAATATAAAAAAAAGTAACACTTTATTATCATAAAATAAATAAAAAAAAAGATATTTAATGCGTAGTTTTACAGTCACAAACTTGAGGCTGAGCTCTCCATGGAATGCACACTTTTGAATCAGTACATATATTGCCCTCTCTCTCTCTTTCCACACTCATTCAAAGCTGTCTGTCAAAGACTAAAAACTCAGAGAAACGTATATCAGACGATAAAGACTCAAAAAAAAAAGGAACCTCAAGAAGAATAAAAGGAGATAGTTTTGAATGTTTCGTTTTGGTTTTTTTCGTTTGATCTCGGGACTATAAGGAACTCCGATGTCTTTTCTTATCTCTTTGCTGGTCTCTCTTTTTTATTTAATTTACAGAAAAAAGGTATAAACGAACGATGCACATCATTCAAAAGGAAAAAGTGATTGTCACAACCTTTTATTAAACAACAGATTGTGTAACCTTTTCATTTTATGACAGCAAAAGCCAGACATGCTTTTTTTTTTTGTTTTACTGATAAAAGAGAGGCAAGTCTTTTTTCAGGGAGGTATTCATGCGACCCATTGTAAGCTATTTCTATATCACTTAAAAAAAAGTAGAGAGAAATAGAAATGGTCAGCTTGGTAGTGAATACATAATAAAATAAAAATATGAATATATAACGGAGAATTCCAAGTGTTGAGGGAAAGGGTATCGTTTCGAGATGTATAGTCACTAAAATAACGGTATCATTGATGAAGGCGATGAGAGTATTTTGTCAAGCGAATACACTAGGAGAGCTGCTTCACTTTCAGTCTTAAGGAGCTAATACGGGACATATATGGCTACTTTTGCGGTTCTTTACATATATACGGTCAGTGGCAAGAGTGTGGCACTCAAACTAAATCTTGATATACTGATGGATAACAACGTGGATACAAAATGGGTGCTCCGGGTTGCTATTCTTGTTATTGAGAAACTTGGTGGCATTACGAACGCCTTACCATGCACCACGTTCATGACACCATCCTCTATCTCAATCCTTAGAAACTCATCTTCACAAATACTATACTCTCATGTGTACAATACCATTAAAAGGTCTGAGCAGGTTTTTTTTAATACCAAGAAAGTACCATTCATCGCGCTCGTTCACTTGGGATACCGTTTGAAGGCAAGCACATCAAATCGATCCTAGTTTAAAAAGTAAGGTTTATTGTTTCCAATTCTTAAAATGAGATGTACATACCAGCTGCCTGCAATATTCTCAACAGCCGTGTTTTGACGAGCGATCATCTGCTGGTCCACGTTGATCAGCGTGTTGTGTACAAAGCGCCGTATGTCATACTTAGACAATGATGTATTAAATTAATATTCAATCCCTGAATATTAGATGAACAACATTATCATTATTATTTGGAAGTAATATAACGAGTGATAAAAACCACTAGAATATACATTCTACGACAAATAAACGTGAGTTTGGATATCCCATTGTCAGGAAAAACTCCAAAGTAAATAAAGAAATTGTAATACATTTAATAAGAGATATGGCATTGACGTTCATCTAATTGAATATTTAATTTAGCGTGTAATGTACGTAAAAAATATCTATATGGAAGCTACAAATGCTTGTCGTTTTTAACAGAGCCAAAAGTTTTATTCAAAATTACTAAAGAAGGAAAAACGAGTATTTCATCCTCAAAGAACATGTTATACGAACCGGTCTTTTTTGCTTGATCTCCGATCCATGCTGTGACCAAGCTCTCCTGATGTTGATGACTGGTGTTTTGCTTGGACTTCATCATACACTCATCAAAAAGATAAAAGGATTTTTTTTTTTTTTAAAAGGATTTTTATTTTATTTTAATGCTGATAACAAGATGGTTTCAAAAAAGAGAGATAGGGATTGCCTTTTTTTTTTGAAACCCCGTCATTTGTTTTTGTTTTTAAAAATTGATCCTTGCTTTAAAATTTATGATTCTCTCTTTTTTTCTTTTAACAAAAACAAAAAACAGCTTTTTATAAGGATGTGTGGTATCTTTGCCGTCTGTAACTATCAAGGTGATTGTGACGTTTATCGTCAACGTGCTCTTTATCTCTCAAAGAAGTAAATATGACACCAAAGTATATGAAAAAAAAAAAAAAGTAGGTATTAAACGGGGGGTAAAAAAAAAAAATATAGGATCAGACACCGTGGTCCCGATTGGTCTGGCTGTCATATCGCAAAGAACAACATCTTTTGTCACGAACGTTTGGCCATTGTTGGTGTTGGTAAAATTGACATTTTATAAACAAAACAAAACAAAAAAAAAAATGATTCATTGTGACTGACTTGATCTCTAATTTAGATTCTGGTGCTCAGCCCCTTGTCAGCGAAGATGGTAACCTTGTTCTCTGTGTTAACGGTGAAATCTATAACCACTTGGCTTTGAAGAAGTTGTTGAAGAAGCCTCATGTTTTCCAAACTCACTCTGATTGTGAAGTTATTATGCACTTGGTAAATATGCCCTTTTTTTTTAGAGAGAGAGAGAGAGAGAGAGAGAGAGAGAGAGAGAGAGAGAGAGAGGAAGTAAGAGGAGAGCGTTAGTTTAACTTGATCGTGTGTTTATATATTATATGATGGGTTCTAAAAAAAAAAAAAGAAAAAAAAAAGAAAAAGAAAAGAAATAGAGAGAATGAATGTAAAAAAAAAAGAACTAATGAATTATATATCTAGTATGATGAAATGGGACCCGAACTCGTTCAAAAGTTGGACGGTATGTTCTCCTTTGTATTATTGGATGTCAAGCAAAACCGTGTCATTGCAGCTCGTGATCCTATCGGTATCACCACCCTCTACTACGGTTGGAGCTCCAAGATGCCCGAGACTATTTACTTTGCCTCCGAACTCAAGTCCTTGAACGAAGAATGTGACAAGATCCTCGCCTTCCCTCCTGGTCATATCTATGACTCTATCACCAAAGAAACCACCCGTTGGTTCAACCCTACCTGGTGGGATGGTGCTCGCGTTCCTACCAACGCTGTTGATTACAAGTTGTTGAGAGAGTCTCTTGAAAAGGCCGTGCGCAAGAGATTGATGGCTGAAGTGCCCTATGGTGTTTTGTTGTCAGGTGGTCTTGATTCTAGTTTGATTGCTGCTATCGCCGCTCGTGAAACTGAGAAGATTGCACAGTCTGGTTCCGCAGAAAACGATGATGGTTTTGATGAGAGTAAGTTTTCTTTAAACGAAAAAGCCCATGTTACTTTTTTTTACGTATTTAGAAATTTTTAATTGGAAAAATATTGTTAAAAAAAAAACAACCTCTTAAATTTTATTTTCTATAGGTGGTCCCAAGTGCTGGCCTGGTGTTCACTCCTTTTCTGTCGGCTTGCCCGGTGCTCCCGATTTACTCGCGGCTAGAGAAGTTGCCAAATACCTCAACACAATTCACCACGAATACACCTTCACCATCCAAGAAGCATTGGATGCTGTCAGTGATGTTATCTACCACTTGGAGACCTATGATGTAACTACCATCCGTGCCTCCACTCCCATGTACCTTTTGTCTCGCAAGATCAAGGCCATGGGTGTCAAGATGGTGCTCTCTGGTGAAGGTTCCGATGAAGTCTTTGGTGGTTATCTTTACTTCCACCAGGCTCCTGATGCTGCCTCTTTCCACTCTGAGTGTGTTGATCGTGTAAAGAACCTTCATACTGCTGATTGTCTTCGTGCCAACAAGTCTACTATGGCTTGGGGTCTTGAGGCTCGTGTTCCTTTCCTTGACAAGGAATTCTTGGAGGTCTCCATGAACATCGCTCCTGAGGAGAAGCGTCCCAACAGGGAGAAGGGTCGTATGGAGAAGTATATCATCCGTAAGGCCTTTGATACTTCTGATGAGCCTGGTGCCAAGCCCTACTTGCCCGATAACATTTTGTGGAGACAAAAGGAACAGTTCTCTGATGGTGTTGGTTATTCTTGGATTGGTAATGTATTTTTGTAAAAAAAAAAAAAAAAAAAAAAAAAAAGTGTGTTCTTAGATTATTAAGTCTTATGTGCTATATATATATAAACAGATTCCTTGAAGTCTGTTAGTGAAAACAAGGTCTCCGATGACGAGTTGGCCCAAGCCGGTGCTAGATGGACAAAGGATGTCCCTACCACAAAGGAAGCCTACATGTACCGTGTCTTGTTTGACAACTGGTTCCCTCAACCTGCCTGTACTGCCAGTGTTGTTCGCTGGGTTCCTCGTGCTGACTGGGGTTGTCCCGAAGATCCTTCTGGTCGTGCTCAGAAGGCTCACGAACAAGCCTATGAGAAGGATCAATAAACAACAACAAAAAAAAAAGTATCACGCAAACAAAAAAAAAAAAGTTATTCATTTTCAAAATAAAATCATGTACAGTACAGTAATTTTTTTTTAAAAAAAAATATATATATAAAAAAGATTCTTATACATATAAAATATATAAAAAAAAAGCCAGGAATATATTAGAGTGTATGTAAGAAGTATTATTATTATTATTATTATTATTTATGAAAAATGTCAAGCTTTTACAATATGAAGGTGTCCATGTGTGTGTGGGGTGTGTATATTTTTTTTCTTTTTAGGTTTGGTATATGCGGGAGATTTTTTTTGTATATGTATATAAAAAAAAAAAAAAGAGAAGGGTGGTATTTAAAAAAAAAAAAGAGAGTAACTACAAATTAAATTTTTCAAGTTTGAATGCGAATGATAGAGGATCTATCATTCTCTAACAGACTAATAGGAGGAAGACGGGTTGAATTTCGTCCTGCCAGTGATAATAACGAATCGGCCACCTGTCGTTCCTGGAAAAGACCGTGGCCATCAGATGAAGGCTCACACTCAAAGCATTTATGTTTGGTTGGTTGAGCGATTTCTTTATCGATTTTGGATAAGCGTGCAACAGTGCTAGATAAAAGCTTAGATAACCGGGTAACCTCTCTTTGAAGCTCTTGGCGCTGAGATAGTAACGATTCTGTTGCGTGATCACAATGGTAATATTCATCTTGGTTCATATATTGCGAAGCAGCAGAGGGTGAGGAGATGAGTGGAGGAGGAGATGAGGAATGGTGGAGAGGCGGTAAAATAAGATTAGCAAATGTGGGTGAGTTATTCTTGCCAGCTTCTGGAAGCCACCTTTCGTCAGGAGATCCTTCCGATTCACTATGTCTGCTGATACTAGAGGCACTGCTTGTGCTACTGTTGTCGTCAAAACTAAGCTTGCGGTTGACAACAGGAGATGGAGAAAAGCCCTTTTCTTGCTGCTGATGTGCTTTGTTGGTTTGTCTTTTCTTGACAGCAAATCCATCCTTTCTGGTCAACTTTTCCGAAGGGGTACGTTTACGACGTTTGATCACGGTTCGCATCATTGTAGCTGGGCGATGTACATGATGTAGCTTATAATAGAGTCCGCAAGCGTTACAGATTGTCTTTCCATCCGCATCTCTTCTCCATAATGGTGTAGTGGTAGCTTGGCAATTTGCGCATACTATCACCTCCTCCAGTTTAGACTGGTCGGGATCATGATGTTCGGCTTCAATATCTTCAAAGAGAGCGTTTTCATTGGAGTATAAGATACGAGGGTTATTCAGCATGTTGTTGATTTCGCCACTAGAACACATATCGCAGACGGGTCCTTTGCCGCTTTCACGGCCCCACAAATGTGGTCGGAAAGAGGTATGACATTCTACACAGCGGGTGAATGATCGTTTGCGTGCTTTCATTATTGATGTATATATATGTGTGACTTGTTTGTAAATTAAAAAGTGGAGAAAAGAAAGATAATTAAAAATCGATAAAAAAAAAAAAATAGACAGATATATAAGAAATGGAAATCAAAAGATAAAGAAATGGAAAAAAGAAAGAAAGATAAAGAAAGATTAATTTTACCAGGCTAAATAGGAATGAAAAAAAAAAAAAAAAAAAATAAAAACACTTAAGGAGTGACACGATAAAATAAAAACGGTCATTGATCTTTTTTATCTCCACCAATAAAAATACGTTATCTGATCTTTATTTTCCCACAAGACCCCCTTTTCTACCTTGTTCTGGCATGGAAATGATTTTGCAATCCCAATTGATTTTCGTGTTCTTATCTTTCTTATCAGCTGTGTACAGCAATATTCTATCTCATTCGCCAATATCAATTTGATAATACCATCTTCTATGTTTTAAAAAAGGAATTTTAATTCCATTTTTATCTTTCCAGTTCACTCCTTCATTTTTACAATAATGAAAAATAAAATTATTTATATTAATAATGAATGAATAAAGAGAACCGAAAAATAATAAAAACCATCTTACAATTATATATATTTATATATATTTTTAGTTTCAAACTACCATATTTGTTAAATATAGGTCAGATGTTTTTTAGAAGTATTTTAGGGTATATTTTTTCAGAAAATGAAAATATTCACGCATTTTTTAGAAAAATAATACCAATCATCGTACATGTGATATAAAGAAAATAATACTCGCACACTGCGCTAACAATCATAATGGTGGTTTACTTTATTCACTACTAAAAATAATAGATAAAGATGATGGAAAATATGCAATGCTAATAGTTATAGCGTTGATTTGTTTGACGTATATCTGTCAATGATCAAAAGCAGCTCAACTATAGAGAAAGAGAAGATGCATTGTAGTTGTTGATATGTATGGTTCGCATGTATGATACAAGGATTAAGAATGAGATGACTTTCATCTATTAAAAGACTAGCAAAAAAGAAATGATTCACATATCGGATGTATAGAACCATCTCCCAAAATAGGTTTCAGGGCAAGTGCTTTAGTCTTGAATAATACCAACGGTCCATCCATTTCATTATGATTGTTAGCGCAGCATTGGATAGCAAAACCGTATTTACAAAGTTGTATAAAAAATAATTACCTATCTAGAATCATGGAATGTGGAAAGTACCGTTTGGACCATATATAAAATGAAAATAAGAACCTTTTATAGATAAGATTCTGAAATATAAAAATTGTTGTGATTAAAAGCAAAGAAGGGGTAACTGCAGACATTAAACCTAAATCTTTTTGTTAATCTAAAGGGGAAAGAGATTGTTTCAGTTCTATATAGTTTTCATGATAAAAACAAATAGACTTTCTTTGTCTTTCATTCGCTTCTTTTTCTCAATTTATTTTAACACAAAACAGAAACACGTATCTCTCTACTCGTCAAAAGAACATCATATAACTTGACAAAAGCATTAATTTATAATATAACTAGAGGGGAAAAGACATTTGAATACTTTTTTAATAGTCCAACTATGGTCAAGTATTCCAATAAAGGAGAAGAATAAAGTGATATATGTAACTTTAACAAATAAACATACTATGTTTTAATCATCGCCGTCAAGTCAATAGGAACCGGTTGAAACTCTATAATTGTCATAAGTATCTAAATAATTATAATAAAAAGCTATATATATATATATATCTTGGTGAATTGATAAATATTAGCACGGAAAGACAACATGGACTATGAATGGCTTTAATCAATGATAGAAAACAAATATATCCAAGCAGAAACTATGGAAATAGTAAAATTAAACATGAATGTCTGTGAAAAATAAGAGAATGGCGATCACCATTCATCAATCCAAGCACATATAATCTTGATATAATTGCAAAAATATTATTAGTGTAAATAATACAGCTAAATGTTAATTTATGCGTTTAAAAGGTCCCATTAACAAATGGTATTATGAACATACCTTTTGAAGGAAATAATATTAGTGGTTTTTTGAAGGACAATAGTATGAACCAACACTTCAAATTGAAAGGACGCATACTTTGATTTGCGGTATATTATTGATGTAAGTTCAAAAAGTTCAAAAAGATACAAGCCAGGCAGACAGCTCAATCTTCTCATATTGAAATTTTATGGTCTTCTAATACCACAATCTTTATCATCAATATTTCATACCCCTTAGCCAGAACTAAGAAACACATTTTTTTTAAAAAAGAAAAAAGAAAAATTACAGTACAGGAAAAGGATGAAATATGCATAGCTTTTATTAAGAATTAAAATGGAGTTCTTATTGATGGGATGATAGTCTCGTCAAATTCGGTTTGGATGGCGATATCAACCCTCTCCCAACGCTTCATTTCTTCATCTGCCTTCATGTCTCTCAAATGATGCTCGATTTGACGCCGTAAAACGATTTCTCTTTCAATAGCCGAAGCATGGTCATCCTTTACTGAAGCTATCAAAGTTCGAAATTCCTTTCGTAGTGTTTTTGTCTGTCCATCGTGTGCGATCCGTTTTACTCTTTCGTCAGAGAGTTTCTTATCTAGCTCTTGTTTTTCATTGTTTAGTCGATGGATTTCATCTTGCCATTTTTTACGTTCATAGTGAAAATCGCTTATGTTCCGGGTGAGTCGATAATATTCCTTCACTATTCTTTCTAGTTCTACTTCTAGACTTGCTGATTGTAGAATATAGGCAGATTCCCTGGTTATATAAATTTGCTGTGCGACTTGATACTGCTGTGTTAGCAGACCCAGTTGTCTCTGTGTTTCCATTAATTGTTGTTCTAGAATGTCTTGATGGTATCTATAGTCGTCACTGTTTTCATTTCGATCATGATTTTCTGAAATAACCCTGTGATTCATTCGGTTCCCTATGCTTGAAATCTCATTGTTTAATACACCCAAATTATTCTCCATCTCTTCCGTTTTTATCAATGGTAGAATACTACTATCTTTTATCGTTGTGTTACATTTAAATTCGTCCTCCTCCTTCTGTGTTTGATTAGCCTGTTGGTGAATCTGGAGTTCTTCTTCCAACCCGCGGAACGCTTCTAAAAACATGTGAATAGCTTTCTTTGCATCATTTATAGGTTCATAAGAGTCAATTTGTTTCAGTGATAGATTGTTATAGCTATTGATAATATATTTGGAGAGATCATCACTCTGTTGTTGCAAAATTTGTGATCTCTGTAAGGCAGCCTGCTTATTTTTGGAAATTTCTTCCAATTGAGTTTTTAAGTTCTGAATAAGCACCTGATTCTCTTTGTTTTCGTTCATGAGCTGATTGCGATTATTTTCAAGCTGTTTTCTTAGTTCCTGAATTTCTTTTTGAGACTGTTGCTGGTCAAGATTGTAGTTTTCTTCAGTCACTTTTAGCTTGTCTTCTAGCATCTGTCTTTTTAACGTCTCTTCTTTTAGTAAAGCGCGTAAATTTTTTAAATCGACGGTGTTCTGCTGCTCCGCTTCATCATTTTTCTCCACATTTTGTTTTTTCAACGCTTCAAGTGAAGCAATTTGATCCCCCTTTTGTCGCCATCGCTCCGATAAACCATCTACCAATATATTCAGTTTCTGATATAATTCTAAATCGTCCAATGATTCTTCAGTATCTGTATCAGTACTGGTGTCACTAGCACATGCCAGCTTACTAAACCTGGTACTAGAAGGAGATAGCAATTCAGAATCATCTGACATGTTATTGTCGATGATGGATTCATGTGACGTCTCTAGTTCTCCAAATAATGACTCAATTTTCTTGACCAATTTTAGTCCATTTGGATTACTGGTATTTGCACCAATGGTTAGGGCATGTGGAGATGGGGATGTTGGTGTCGGTGGGGCAATGGACTTGCTACTTGAAGAAATAATAACCGCTAGTATCCCTGCAACGTTCTGAAGATAGCGCACTTCCAAATCACTTGCTCTTTTACTAGAGAAATATAATTCATCCACTAGCTGGTCAATTTGGAGACTGGATTCGCGTAGTTGTAGCATATCGGATGCTGATTTTCCCAGTGAAAGCAGCTCAAGTCGAAGCGTGGCTACTGTTGCACGTTGTGTATCTGTTTGAACGTGTATTCGCTCATACACGGAATCTGCTGTTGCTTTTAGTTGTATTGATTTCTAAACATGGTAATATATATTTAATTAAGACATATAATTTTTCATATACATATGTTTGTATGAACATTCTTTTTTTTTTTTTTTTGCTTTGTATTTACCTGAAGTAACTCTTCAATCTGTCCAAAGCTAGATGTAGAAAATTTAGACGCGATCAGAAAAGCTTGTGATGCATTAAGCTGCTGTATCATGTCAGTGTAATCCGTTTCGATACACTCTTTCATTACGTTTTCCTCTGGAATAGTGCTATATTGATTCCATGGTAGCTGTTTTTCATCCACAGGTGATACTTCATTGTTGCTATTATTGCTGGTCTTACTATCTTTACTTATTCTGCTCTGGTGGCTACTGCTACTACTTCGAATACTACTATTGCTGTTACTACTTCCACTACTAATAATTCGTTTTGGGTTTCTTCGAACAGACGTGCTTCTTAAAGGTGGTTCTGTTTTCTCTACACTTTTCCTTTTGCTGGTCTTTGTATTCTTTGATTCTAATACATTTCTTCTAGTAATATCTCTTACAATAGGCGGCTCTCTTTTCTTCAGAAAGGAGCTTTTTGAATCCGAATGCTTTGTTGTAGCTGAACGTACAGGTAAAGTGTGTTGTTGAGATCTATTGGAAAGTGACTTTGTACGTGTCACAGGGTTGACTTTATGCATATTCTGATAAATATTTGAGTCCTTTTTTATGTCAACTTATGAACAATTGATGAACAAATATATGTATATACCTACTGTGACTGAATCAGATGTTGTCATTAGAATTTTTTCAACAATTAAAAATAAAAATAAAAATAAAAGATGAACAATAAAAAACGATATTAAAAAGAACACAGTTGTCAAATATTTATTAAGGAGTTATTCAATTAAGTAAAATACATCCAGGTTTCTGACATCCGTAGAAGGAGTTTGAAGGAATTATTAAAATATTTCATATCAAGAAACCTGGAATGAAAAAAAGTTCTGAATTTATTTAATTTATTCCTATTCACTATAGCATTTCATTACTTCTCTGCTTTGAAGTATAAGATTTTGCGTATAATTGATTCACCTTATATTTATTTTTATTTTTTTTTTTTTTTTAATTATAAACTTTTGCTACTCCTTTTTAGTTTTAGGAGATCCACTCCTTATTGTCAAAATTAAATAAGCAGATAAAAAAAAAAAAAAA
>MU622250.1:281986-310359 GCA_025399235.1 Backusella circina FSU 941
TTAGAGTAAGTATTACGTGTCTCTTTTCATTTACTTTATTGTTATAGTTACCTTCATTTGTCTTTGCAGCCTTTCTTATCTTCTTTAATGAAAGTCCTAACGAACAGGTAACCATTGTATCGAAATCATATGGAATATGCTCCAGTACCTAAATACATAAAATTAATGGTTCCCTTCATATTGTTTTTTACATTGATAAAATCTAACCTCCAAAACTTTTGTTAAAGCTTCAGGATTCCATGGATCAATCATACGATCGATAAACTCTGCTAATTTTTTACCAATTGTCTTTGAAAGCTTTTTACTATTAGAAATGATGAAAAAGGTTACATATCTCTAGAAAAACTCCAACTTGGCTATGCTGAAATTTCCGTAGTATCAGATGATTCCATGTTCTCTGATTCCAATACAAAATCGCTCACTCTAAAACATTGCAAGATTTCTGACAAGCTACCCGATTATCTGACACAGTATATGAAAGAACTGGGCTCATTTAGCTTTCTTGATAGCTCCATGATGTCTAGAATAGGATGTGCCTCACAGAACGATAATGTCACTCATTGCTTTGAATTGCCAAGTCAGCATGTGTCTCTATGCGAAATCAGTCACTACAAGACTTTTAAATACAGTACTAATGAACACTCATACCCAGAGGACTACCATTATCCTACTTCTTTACAATTATTCATACGCAATAAAACATGTTGTTACGAAAATGATGGTAGGGGGGTTTTTTTTTTTAAAAAAAAAAGAAAAAAAAAAGGATATATATATTACATATCGACCTTTTGAGGATGTCAGAGAAGTTAAACCTTTTGATCAAACCAAAAAATATTTTTATTTTAAATGCCAAAGTATAGATAAAGAGTTTTTTTTTAATAAACTTCAGATCCAGTTTGATGTTATCACTAGCACCATAATAACTGAGTATCTCAATTTCGATGTTTGACTGTATACAGTACAATAGAACAGACAAGATGCAATGCTCGTTCATTTCTATTCACTCACTGTTATTCTTAGCATACCCGTTTGACCCTCAGAAGCTGACATGCGTCTTCTCATAGTGCTAATTTCCCCCTTCATTTTGTTCGAAATAGAGATGTATATACAGATCAAACACGGAGCCCAATTTAATACATCATGCAAATCCTTCAAGTAGTTCACAAACGTTGCTATTTCAAACTCTATCTTTGAAAAAAAGACGTCTTTTCATTGGACAGAGTAAAAAATTGTCACGCTAAACCCTTTTTGTAATTATAATAAAAAGAAAACTTAAAAAATAGACATGTAACCTTTTTTCTTTTTTCTTATAAACAAAAAAAAAAAAAAAGATGACCAGTTTTCTTTTACCTTTGCAATTCAGTACCTTGGATGGACTTGAAAAGAGACAAATATACTTTATAGAAGAAAGTGTAAAGTTGGCCAGTGCACACAAGGCCAAGCTGATCATTTCGATAGAATGTGAGGAATTACAAAGAGTCAAGGTGATGGACAGTGTCTGGGAAAAGGTCCAGGCCTTTCTCGGTAATGTGTACGTTGTTCAATTGATTGAATGTTACAAGAGAGACGATCCACTCTTTGATTGTAATGTTGTCTTTCAAGATGTGTGTGGTTATAAAGTGTACCTCGAATCTTATATCACAAAGGTATGCGTGGTTGAAACAGGTAAAAAAAAAATAGAGAATACATTATTTTTTGAAGGAGAGATATTAACTCTTTAGAGGAAAAAAAAAAGAACTGCGTATCGATCAATGGAATAAAGAAAGAAAAGAAAATGGACTTGATGCATTGGAAATCATCTCATTGAGCGATAGTAAGGATGATAAACATGATCATCTCATTGAAAATTCAGGACCCATTGAACCTCGTACCTTTCAACGCGTCGCGGTGGGAGGGACATTTGATCATATTCATGCTGGCCATAAGATATTGTTGACAATGACTGCATTACTGGCGGAGGAGAGTATGGTTGTTGGTGTCACAGGTAACGATACAATTCCTCGGGGGAGAAAGATTTTTTTTTTTCTTTTTCATAATCAATATATATTACATAGATGATTGTATGCTGACAAAGAAGAAACATAAGGAGTTGATTATATCAACAGCACAGCGATGCAAGAATGTTGAGAACTATTTACTCAATATTAAACGCAATCTCAAATACCACATTGTACCCATCACTGATCCTTTCGGTCCAACTGTAACAGATCCTACTATTGATGCATTGGTTGTCTCCAAGGAGACACTAAAGGGTGGTGACTTAGGTAACAAGGATTTGTAAGCGACCTTTCCAATTTTTACTCACACTTTTTTTTTCTTTTCTCCGCTTCATATAAAAAACCATAGTGAATAGTGAAAGAGATATGCGTGGTTATCCTCCACTTGAACTTCGTATTATTGATGTCATTTCGTCTGAAAAGTCATCATTACAAGGAAAAGATATGGACGCATTAAAAATCAGCTCAAGTTGGATTAGAGAATACATTGCAAAGAATAAATTACAATAAGAAAAAAAAAAAAATATCACCACCATTTTTCTTTTTTAATATAATAATATACACATGTCTATTCTTGTTGTTGATTATAATCTATCTAGTACAGTTTCCTTGCCTAACACTTGCATTGTCTCTGCTACACCTGCACCCACCCGTGATCCTGTCACAGAATAACGCAGTGCCATCATGACATGATTGGGATTGAGTTGTTTTGCCTCTGCCGACTTATAAATCCAATCCTTGATCACTTTGGCATCAAATGGTGTCATTTCGCTCAATTCCTTTTTAAATTCGGGTGAATTAACGTACTCGACAGCTCCCTTCTTTAATTTCTTTTTTAGACCAATGGCATCATTTGATTGATAGTCAGGTTCCTTAAAGTAATAGCTGCATAGTTGGGGGATATCTCCAATGTTACGAATACGCTCCTTGATGGTATCAATGACTTGACTTAAATACATGTTCTCTAAACGATATTCATATGGTGTTCCTTTTAAGCTGTATTTATATATAAGTGATATCAATACTCCATTGGGTTAACCAGCTCTCTTTCTTTTTATATTTATATACCTATTTGAATAAGCATCATTGACAAATGGTTTCAAAATCTCTACCAAACTCTGTAAGCCCTCTTCCGTCTCTGCTCTCTTCAAAAGATGATGTTTATTAATCCAATCCAACTTTTGATGATCCACAATCGCACCAGAATGATTCACATTCTTTAAATCAAATGCCTCTATCATCTCTTTTATATCCATAATATCACTTTGAGATGCCTCCTCCTCTTGATGCTGACTCTCAGGACGCCAACCTAGCAATGCCACAAAGTTATTGATCGATTCCGGTAAATAACCCTTTGCAATGTATTGCTCCACATGTACATCACCCGATCGCTTTGATAGCTTGGAGCCATCTGGGTTTAATAGTAAAGGTAAGTGGGCGAATTGAGGCGGTGTCCATCCCAACGCCTTGTAAAGTATCAAATGCTTTGGTGTAGATGATAGCCACTCCTCTCCACGGAGGACGTGGCTGATTTCCATTAAATGATCATCGACAACATTGGCGAGGTGATAGGTGGGATAGCCATCGCTTTTGATAAGGATGGTATCGTCAATGGTCTTGTTGCTGAATTTAATTGTGCCATAAACGAGATCTTTGTGTTCGGTCACACCTTCATAGGGTGTCTAAGCATTAAAAAAAAAAAAAGGCGTGAATATCACATTTATATGTATAGATACACATGCTTATTCTCTCACCCTTAATCTAACAGTAAAAGGTATATCCTTTTCCATATTGGCCTTGATCTCGTCCTCACTCAAGAATGAACAATGTCCATCATATGAGATAAAGTTCCCCTTCTTTTGACGTGCCTCCTTGACTTGCTTTAATCGATCTTGTGAACAAAAACATCGGTATGCGTGACCTGATTCGACTAATTCATTTGCATGTTTTCTGTAAATATCTGTTCGTTTTGACTATATAAACTTTTTTTTTTTAATCATTTATAACAGAAAATGAAGTTTGATGTTACTTTACTTGATAATAGGGGGCGTGGGGTCCCTTGATAACAGGTCCTTCGTCTTGCTTTACACCCGCCCAGTCCAGGGCTTTAATCAGGTTCTCAACAGCACCTTCGACATAGCGTGTCTGGTTAAAAAAAAAAAAAGTTGTTATTTTCGAATGGGTCTATAGACATGTATTTTTTTTTTTTTTTTTTACTTGATCTGTATCTTCTATACGTAGAATAAACTGTCCACCTGTCTTTTTTGCCAACAGGTAATTGTAAAGTGCTGTTCTTAAACCTCCCAAGTGAAGTTGACCCGTTGGACTTGGTGCAAAGCGTACACGTGCTGGTGCTGTGTGTAGAAAGCGTTTACCAAGAACACGTATATTCAATATCATTGTAAATTAATAAATAAATAAATAAAAGAGAGAAGGGGGATGGAGAGAAAGTCACTGTATAAATATAGCCACTTTCCCGGCATTTGATTGGCCAAGATGCACTCTGCAACGATATCCGAGATATTTCTACATCAGACATTTGACAACCTTTTGACTGGTTTAGAAAAGGAAAAAATCGCGTTTAAAAAAAAGGGGGGGAGTACAAAACCAACTTTTTTTATTGTTTTTATTTTCTTTCTTTCTTTCATCATCATCATCATCAACAAATACATTCCATTAGTAGAGATGAAAACTGTTACTTGTTCTGCACCAGTTAATATTGCTGTAAGTTTAAAGATACTCGAGAAGAAGTGGAAGGGAATATAAAGGAATATATATATATATATAAAAGAAAGAGGACAAAGAAAGCAACAGGAGGTTTTAAAGAGAAAAGAAAACAAAATACTTAAAAGACGAGAGAGGGAGATCTTATAGAGTCATGTTCAAATCTAATATATATTTCATACAATATATTAGGTCATTAAATATTGGGGTAAGCGCGATACCGAGCTTATCTTACCCACCAACAGTTCATTGTCCGTTACCCTCTCTCAAGACATCCTTCACAGCAAGACCAGTGTCTCCGCCTCCCCTGAATTTGAACAAGACCGTCTTTGGTTGAACGGTAAAGAAGAAGATATCACCAAGAACAAGCGCATGCACAACTGTTTCCGCGAGACCCGTACCCTTCGCGAAAAGATGGAAGAAAAGGCCAAGGCCGAGGGAAAGACATTGGAGCCCCTCTCCACCTACAAGGTCCATGTCTGTTCCGAAAACAACTTTCCCACTGCCGCCGGTTTGGCCTCCTCCGCCTCTGGCTTGGCCGCCTTGGCCTACACACTCGCCCAGCTCTACGAATTGGATGTCTCCACCTCTGAGTTGAGCAAGATTGCCCGTCAAGGATCTGGATCCGCCTGCCGTTCCCTCTTTGGCGGTTTTGTCTCGTGGGAAATGGGAGAGAAGGAGGATGGATCTGATTCCTTTGCCGTCCAGGTCGCACCTGAAAGCCACTGGCCCGATTTGGAGGCCCTGATCTGTGTCGTCTCTGACGCCAAGAAGGGTACCTCCTCTACCGCCGGTATGCAGAGCACCATCAAGACCAGTCCCCTCATGAATGAGCGCATCAAGATTGTCCCCGGCAGAATGGAGGGCATGAAAAAGGCCATCCTCGAGAAGGATTTCGAGTCCTTTGCCGAGTTGACCATGCGTGACTCTAACCAATTCCACTCTGTCTGTCTCGATACCTTCCCTCCCATCTTTTACTTGAATGATACCTCCCGCGCCATCATCCAATTGATCACCGAATACAACCGTTCTTCCCCCGATGGTAAGTTCAAAGCCGCCTATACCTACGATGCTGGACCCAACGCCGTCATCTATGCTCCCAAAGAGAACATGAAGGAGATCATTCAATTGATCGGTCATTATTTCCCCAGCAACAAGGCACCTGTCGAGTTCTTTGCTGATCATTACCAAATTCAGCCCAACTTTGATGATTTCAAGCCAAAGGACCATGTTGAATTCAATGAAGGTGTTGTTCCTGTTCAGCCAGTTGGTAGTGTTAGCCGTTTGTTACATACAAAGGTCGATGATGGACCTCGTGTTTGGCCTGAGTCTGAGTCTCTTTTGAATGAAGAGGGTTTACCTAAGCGTACTGCTTAAAGGGGGAAAAAAATCATTATTATTAACTATTTTATATTATTATTTTTTAACAAACAAAAACGCATTGACAAAAAAAAAAAGAAGCATTTAATAAAAGAGATATAGAAGTCGTTCACTTTTTTTTTTCTTCTTTTTGGTGGCAAAAGCTGAAAAAGTAAAAAAAAAAAAAGTGAAAAAAATGATTTGTTTTAAATTCAAATTCCGTACATTTTTTATCCTTTTGTTTTTCTTTTCTTTTTTTTTTTTTTTTCTTTTTTTTTTTCTTATTGGCTAAACGAGTTTTACATTCTTTTCTTTTTTTTTTTTTTTTCTTTTTTTTTTTTTATCCATTTATCACTCCAAAAAACAACAACGCATGACACTCACCATTAGTGAATTTGAAGCAAAAGGTTGGTTTTTAACAGATCAAGGACTTGAACTACTCAAGTCCAAAGTGGATGACGACACTGCTTCCTTTGACAATTATATTGAACACGCGAAAGATGTAAGAACAGCAACGCCATCCTCAAGTCCAAGGAGCTAATTTATATCTTTGTATATTAGATGGATTTACGTCTCTTAAGCACCAAAGGATTTCCCAAAATGGCAGAAAACATCAACGAAATCCCCAATAATGTCGTACTCCAAGTGCTTGAAATAACCAACGTCGCGATGCCCTCCGTTCATCAAGTTGAAAACCCGCGTTGGTTACGCATTGTTTTTACAGATGGAAAACGAAAATATAAAGCGATTGAGATGAAAAAACTAGACTGTATCAGGTAAGAGAAAGAAGCATATATTGTATACATACCCCATTTAATAAAAATACAAGGTTACATACTGCGCCCGGTACAAAATATATAGTGACGAAACCCATCCCTATTCGTGATCACATTTTAATGTTGGACCAAGGTATGATAAAGGAATTGGGTGGTCATGTAACAGAATTGGTACAAGCATGGAGATCAGGAAAGGTAAAAAAAAAACAAAACAAGAACGAACGATGGAAGCAATTTTTCTTATTCTCCTCTCTACTATAGCAATTTATAAAGAGATTTAATACTCAACAAACAAAGGAAGGTGAAGAAGGTCCACCTCCTTTTGTACCATTCAAACCAAAGGTAAAAACGACAAAAAAAAAAAAAGCTGATGATGCTGATTTTTTTTTCCCTGTAGAAAAAAAACGAAAGTGAACCAAAAAAGGCAAAAGCAGATTCTAGAAACCAAGCAGAATCAGCACCAAAAAATAAGAAGAACAATACTAAAGTGGAAGAGAATATAGAGAATAAGAAAAACAACAATAAAGAACGAGGAAAAACCAATAAAAAAGAGAAAACAGAACAAGCAGAAGAGGAAAGAAAATCAAGAAAGAACAAAAAAGATGATTCGATAAAACAGGATTCGAAAAAAGAGAAAGATAAGAAAGGAGATAAACAACAAGATAAAGCAAATAGAAAGAAGCAAGAATCTGAAAATCAAGAACAAAAGCAAGGTGAAAAACAACAGAGAGATAAACCGCAACAAAAAACAAGAGGAGATAGAGCTGAAAAGACACAGCAACAACAGGAAAAACCCAAACCAAAGAAACAGCAAGAAGTAGGAGGATTAAAAGAGAAGCCAAAGAAACAACGACCTGATGAGTTGAAGGAAAAACAACCACAATCAAAAGAGGATAAACAGAAGCCTCGAGAAAATAAGAGACAACCCAAGCAGATAAAGGAGCAAGACGTCACAGAATCAAAAGTAACAGATTCATCAGATACAAACAGCGGTGGTGCTACTACTAGTTCAAAAAGCAATAATAATAGCGAATCAGAAAAGAAGAAGAAACCTCGACGCGAAAGAAAGGAGAAACCGAATAAAAACGAGGATAAAGAAGAACAGCCCAAAGCAGAACAACAAACAAGGGATAGCAAACAGAAAAGATCCAGACGAGGAGTAGATACTAAACAAAACTCGGTACCTCAAGAAACAAATAAAGAAATGGGTAGACGGAAGGAACAGAATGGTGATGGTCGTAATCACAAAAAGTTGAATCAAAGACAGCAAGAATCACCGAGAAAACCCCAACCCGACAATAGGGATTCACCACCTGCTACCAATAAAAGCAACGCTGGAAATAATATATCTGCCTCTGTTTTTGTTCCTCAACAACAACAACAACAGCAGCAGCAGCAACAACAACAGCAACCTTATTATTATCAACAACAACATGGAAATGAATACTATTACCCACCTTATCCACCACAAGATTACAACATGATGATGCCTGTCGATCCCAACGGAGGGATGCCAATGTACGTTTATCCTGAATACATGCAACCGGTTTATTATATGCAAGAACAACAACATTCTTACTATAATCAGGAACAATATCATTCGGCTAATCACGGTCAATAAATAATAATAATAAACATATGCTGTGATATATTGTTAAAAAAAAAAATCCAAATCGGGGGTTATATATTTTAAGTTTAGTGCCATTGCTTTTTTTTTTTTTACTTGGCAAAAAGGAAGACTATAAATACACATAAAAAAAACAGAAAGCGTCAATATTTCCCTTTTTCTCTTCTTTACTTTACCCCCCCCCCCAAAAAAAAAATGAAGTGGAATAAACACAAGTTTATACCCTACATTACCGCCGTTCTCGGTATCTTTCTTATCCTCTTCTCCTTTCAAACATACTATCGAGAGCAGGTTACACCCAAGGCTACCACAACAACAGCTGTATCCAAGCCAGTAACAACAGACAAGCCGATGCGTGCTGTCTTTGTCGTCTTGGTACGCAACAGTGAACTCGATGGCATTATCAATACCATTGTCCAAATCGAACGGACCTTCAATAGTAAATTCAATTATCCCTATGTCTTTCTCAACGATGAAGTCTTCACCCAGGAATTTATCGATCGAACCTCGGTACTTGGCAACGCCGAAAAGAAGTATGGCAAGGTGGATGATCAGATGTGGGGCTATCCTTCATTCATCAACCAGACATTTGCGGCAGAGTGTAGAGATGAGATGGCCAAGTTGAATATTCCTTATGCAGATAGTGAGTCTTACAGACATATGTGCAGGTAAAAAAAAAAGGGAGCTATGTGTGTGTATGTGTGCATATTTACTAAAAAAAAAAAAATATGTGTTAATTAGATTCCAGAGTGGGTTTTTCTTTAGACATCCTCTTTTAGATGAGTATGATTATTATTGGCGTATTGAACCTGATGTGGATTATTATTGTGATATTGATTATGATGTGTTTAAATTTATGAGAGATAATAATAAGAAATATGGTAAATAGTTTGGGAGGGGGGAGGGGGGGATGGATTCAAATCCTCCTCCTAAAAAACAGAACCTCCCCCATGAGTCACTGATATCCTTTTCTTCTTCGTCATTTAGGCTTCAATATCGCGTTTAGAGAATTCATCCAAACGGTACCATCACTCTGGCAAACCATCAAACAATTCCAACAAGACTATCCCGAAGTCAGCTCTGGATGGCCCACCCAACGCGACTCACTCTACAACTTTGTCACCCAAGACGATGAGAGCTACAATGGATGTCATTTTTGGACCAACTTTGAGATTGCCTCACTCGACCTATGGCGTTCCAATGACTACCTCAAGCTCTTTAGCTACCTCGATCAATCCGGTGGGTTCTTTTATGAGCGATGGGGCGATGCACCGGTGCATTCGATAGCCGCCTCGCTCATGCTAAAGAAGGATGAGTTTCATTTCTTTAATGATATTGGGTATCGCCATACGGCCTATACGCATTGCCCTACTCAACCTGAATTTAGAGATAAGTGTAGCTGCGATCCTAGTATCAATATGGGTAACGTATAGAATGGATATACATAGGGGAGGGTTACACAACAAGCTAAATCTTAATTAAATATACATAGATTATGACAATCCTATGACGTGTTACCCGGTTTATGAAAATGCGTTAAAGCATTAGAAAGATAGAGAGGATGGTATCTTGTAGCATTCTATCGATCTATATACATATATACATACATACCTTGTAACATCATTGAATGAGTTGATATCATTATTATTATTCATATTGTATAGTAAAAACAGAGAAAAATAAAAAAAATAAAAAGAGATATATATATATAAAAATAGATAAATATATATTTGTAAAATGATATCACTATCAAAAGTGAATTAGTTTACTTGACAGACACTTTTAGCTTTACCGAATTGAGTTGAAATTACATGTATCAACTCCTTCATTTATGAATAAGATGATGGATGCGAAGTGAGTTAAAGATACATAAGAAACAGCCTCCTTTGATTAGGTCAATAACTCAGTTTTAAAAATAAACAGTGAGAGAGAATATTCTACTTTCTGCGTGCATGTCTTGGTGTTACAGTCAGTTGTTCTATTCATATCTCTTCTTTTATTATTGTTAAAAAAGACACACAATAACGATGCCCATATAAAATGAGTATAAATATATAAATGTTGTCAATTTAGACTCTATTTTTATCCATTTATTGACTGCAATTGGTTAAAGACGATCCATTTCAGACATCTCTGTATATAATATAAGCATCACCAACGGCATGAATCGATGATGATAGTATGCAACTGTTTTCAATAGCAATGTATGTTTTTTTTACTCTTCTTATTCTAATAAAACAATACAGCTTTTTTATTTTCATGAAAATGGTATCTATGTCGTGACTTTTTATCTCTTTTCACACACACACCATATTATATTAATGATTTTAATTTTTACTTTCCCTTGCAATATAAATATATATATTTTTTGTAATAAATATGAAAAACAAGGCAGTTTTCGAACCAAAGTCCTTATTTTTAACTTGTCAAGAGACACTTATTAAGAACCTAGATGGTAAATAACAACAGCATGTCTTGTTTTTTCATTCTTTTCCACCTGGTACTAATGAGTGTTTTTGTCGATAATAGCATTGTTTGAAATCGGATGTGTTCCTTATGAATTCATTGAACTCTCATTACGACATGCCACTCCAGAACAGCTACAACGCATTGAGAAGTGCAATCCAGTAAGTGTTACAGATGTAAAGGAAAAGAAAAAGGAAAATAATAGTATTTTTTTTACAAAATAAACTAGAAAATAAAACGAGACTCGAATGGTAAAAACTTTTTTTTTTGTTTTTTGTTTTTAAATGTACACTCACTCATACTCTTTATAAGGTTTATGGCTTGCTCATTGTCTTTTATTTCCAGACATTAAGGATGAATACAACAAGATGGGTTTACACAGAGAACCAAAGAAATGGAGGTCACTTTATCGTGTAAGAATTTATTTATTTTTTATTTATTTATTTATTTATTTACAGATATTATTATTAGAGACGCTATGAGGAAAATGAGCTTAAAAAGGAATCTGTAAAGCAAAAGATTAGAGAGAAATACAATACTATTAATAATGAAAAAGCTGCTAAATCAATCAAGGTTATCAAAGGTGCTTTACCAAAGAGAAGGCGTACTTTTGAGGATAGTAGTAAGTTGCAATGAAAAAGGTATCTCTGCATTATCCAACTATGATCATTATAAATAGGAAGAGCAAATATGAGTCCACTATTTCATAAAAGTAGAAAGGAAACCAATAAAGTGTAAGCATCAACAACTCTTTTATTATTATTTTTATTAAAAGTGTCATAACTCATACATTTTTAAATTAGGGCGTCTATCTATAATACAAGTCAAAGAAGGCCACCACCTCCACCACCATCAGCAGCAGCAGCAGCAGCAGCAGCATCTCGACCAACAATAACTTCTCGGTCTACACCAACATCAAGACCCATCACACCATCAAGGCCAAATCTATCAAGTCCACCAGTACGACCCAGTAAATCAACACTGGCTCCTTCACGGCCATTACCAAGACCTCCTCCAATGGCAATACATCATCTACCACCACCCAAACCTGTCACAACAACAACAACAACAACAACAACAACAACAACAACGCCCGTACAATACCTACGCACACTTCCCATCCCTCCAAAACAGTCCATGGTAAGACAGATGCCTACCCCCCCTTCTTCCCAATACAAGACGAACGCAGATCTACCCTTTCATTCAACTCCTATCTCGCCTCCATTTTCACCTCCAAGATCACATTCACCAGAGGCAAGACCGCAGAAGAGACCAAAGGTAAAAAGATGAAATGGTTTACATATAAGAATGAAATGTCTTATCTTTTGTTGATGTAGATGTATTTTTAAAAAAAAAGATAGAAAAGGATTCTCGTTTTTTATTTATTATTTATTTATTTTAATTGTATATATTTACTACACACATACACACTCCCTTTAATTAAATTGCATTGGTGAAAAATCACCATTTTTGAGTCATGCAAAAAAAAGGCTTTTAAAAAAACGTTTTATTACCATAATAGGAAATCCATGAATGCATGGACGCCTTTTTATAACAAGTATATCAATGAGTGTGTTATTTTATAGCTTTTTCTTTGTGATAAGTGACTTGTGGATATGAGGAAGCACACCACCGCCCGCAATAGTCGCCTTGATGAGCAAATCAAGTTCCTCATCGCCTCGAATGGCCAATTGGAGGTGTCGAGGTGTGATGCGTTTTACTTTGAGATCCTTACTGGCATTGCCTGCCAATTCCAAGACTTCTGCGGTGAGATATTCGAGAATGGCGGCGGTATAGACGGCGGCTTTGGCACCAACACGACTATGTTTTGATTTAAGGTAGCGATGAATGCGGCCTACAGGAAACTTTTGTGTGTGTGTGTGTGTGTGTGTGTGTGTGTGGTGGTGAGCTGATGTGTTACAAGACGATATATGTATTTACCTGAAGTCCAGATCGTGCAGATTGTGACATGTTGGGTGGCTTTTGCATATAATGGCTTGACATATTCACCCCCTCCTTTCTCTCTATATAAAGTCGGCTTAAGCAATCTTTCTCAAACGATAATAAGATGTTTTCATTGCTTTACCGATTTTGTTGATTAAATATAAAAGAAGAAAGGACAATGAATAAAGCTAAAGTTGAAATGCGGGGTTAAAAAACTACAGGATGGATCACCTCCTTTCAAATAGGGTTAGATCACACAAAAGGCCATTTTATTCTTAATTCTTATTTACCAAATGGATTATTACATATTGATGAAGCATTGATTCTATAGTAAAAGAGAGTATTCTTCTTATTCTTGAAATGAATTCATTCATAATAGTACTTTATATAAATATATGTCATATTATAAAACGCATGACTTAGCAAGTCAATTATATAGAGATACAACTGATAGGTTTATGCTTTCTCCGTAAACAGGTAAAATGCCCTTTTTGTTCATTATTAATATTTAAATTTATTTAAATTTATTTAAATTTATTTACATTTTACAAAAAAAAATCATCATCACCAAAAAAACAAAAAAAAAAAAAACCTGTATGAAATACAGGTTATAGTAACCATCGAATAGTATAATTCATTGCATTATTATTATCCCAATAACAATCACCATTCACCATGTATTGAATGGCAAGCTGACATGTCATATTGAATAATCCGTGTTGCGGTATTGGAATCGAGAATAGAAAGCGATCATAAGCATAATTGATGCTATCCTTGTATTCCGCATCTATATCGCTATAGCTAACCCAATCATCCAGTGTGGCTCGTACCATCACATCCTTTTTATATGCCAGATTATCTACAATGATGGCACCACAGAGGGTGGCGTCATATTGATGCCAGTCTACTTGCTCAAGGTAGACCATCTTATTGTAGGTGGGTAAGGGTGGTGTGATGCAGAGGAGTAGCTTATCTGATGATGGTGTATCGAATAGATGATCAACATGAAAGCTTTTGGCATAAAAGTCAAGAAATGCATCTTCAAACCTACTCTCTTCGTCTTCGTCATCCTGATAATGGAAATAGAGTATTTCAGCAAGTGGGACATTGAAATGGACGGTTTTAGTTGATTTTGCTGTTGTAGTAGTAGTAGTAGTAGTAGTAGTAGTAGTGTCTCTGAAAGAAGAGCGTAATCCATTGGTTTTATCTGATATGAAGGGTGGAAGGAGTATGACCTTTGGCATAAGAAAAGGTGTGCTTGTTTTGTTATCAGTGTCTGGTGTAACAAGACAGACTCGTCGATGATGGGTGTGATATTCTCTCTTTTCTAAGACGAGTGTCTTTTCTACCATTTTTCTTTTGAAAAGGGAGAGAGGGAGGATGATAAAAAGCAAGTAAAATAGGTGATAATGATGGATAATAAAAAGGAAAGAGAGCAAAAAAAAAAAAAAAAAGGGATAGTAGAATGTCTTGTTTATTATTGTTGTTGTTTATTTCCACCAATGAAAACAAAGAGTGATATTATAAGAATATGCTTAAATGATAAAATATGTTGACTTATTATATAACCTTAATATCAAATTCAATGAATCAATTCGGAAGTTTAATAAAATGAGCGCGAATAAGGATGTAGTACATCGCTTTTATGGTCTCTCATTGAGAAAACCTCCGTATTTTGTTTATTTACTTGAGTGGAAATAGCGTTCATTGGTTGGGATAGGTGTCTTCAATTGACAGATAGAGAACGAGAGAGTATCCACTTTGATCTATAAGAGATATCAAAACTATTGTATCCCACCCTGTCTAAATAGAATACACTCTTATGATAGTGAAGCAGAAAAAAAAAAAAAAAAAAGGGCAACCATGTTTATGGTCAACCAATCAAAACTGACCATTTTCTATATCCAATTCTTCTTTGACCCTCAAATTTTTATTTTCAATTTTTTTGCTTCTTGTAAATTAGTCAGTGCCCAAATATAAATACAATATAGAAAATGCAACCCCAGCACATGCAATCCCTCATGAAACAACCTGCCATGTTCTTCCCTCAAGTCGCTTATCCCATGATGGCCAACACCATGCCCTCTGAACGCACACATGGTGTCTTCTCCACCTACCCCGCGCGCCTCAAGCACTCTGACGACAATGCACTACTACTACCAGAGTCTTATGTTAACAATAAGAGGACGCGTTTCACAGAGAGTGAGGATGAATTTGAGGCCTCTGAAGAGGATGACAATGAGGACGCATCGCCACAAGTCGCCATGGCAGTAGCAGCAGATAAACTCAAATCATCACCACCCAAACAGCAATTGCCTCGAATTATTAGAAAAAAGAATCATTTGGATTATCAACTGACTGATCTCCATCTCCTTGCGAGAATGGAAGAGATTCTTGTACCCATACGCTTAGACATTGATGTGGATTCTATTAAACTAAGGGATCGATTTTTATGGAATATGAATGGTAAAAACGAGATAGGATACATATAGACAGAGATGCTAAACAAAAGACATGATAGAACAAATATTGACACCTGAAAAGTTTGCAGAAATGATGTGTGAAGATTTGGAGTTATCCGTGTCTCGATTTGTAAAACCTATTGCGGATTCGATCCGTACACAGGTACTTGATTTTGAGAGTATTAATGATGTACAATTACCAGATCCGTATCTCCGAGTGACTATTGATGTAAAGTTTGGGTATAAATATTAAAAAGGGGAGAAATGGGAATTGATATATGATTTTATTTTAGCTTGATTTACAAATTGGTAAAGTCAATTTTCGTGATCAATTTGAATGGGAACTAGGAAGTGAGACCTCCAATATGCCAGAGATATTCAGTAAACAATTGTCAGCTGAATTGGGTTTAGGTGGAGAGTACCCAGGCATTATTGCACATGCTATTAGAGAACAGTTGTTTATAAAGAAGAAACAGTATGTAGAGGAGGTAAAAAAAAACATTTTAGATATATATAAAGAGAAAGAAAAGTCATTGATGATGAATATAGTTAACCATTGAGAATGAACATCATACACCACTTGAGAATGGCTATCGTCTTAGTGAGGAGGCATCAAGATGGGAACCTCGTATGGATATGCTTTCGAATGATGAATTGGAGAAGTTATTGATAGCTCAAGAGAGAAATATAAGGTAAAAAAAAAGAGTAACAACAACAATAAAAATAATAAAAACAAATCACTCATCCACATGCCGAAATACTCTTTTTTTTAAAAAAAAATCTATTAGACGTATGCGTAGAGAGACACGATTTAAGCGTTCAAGACGTAGCCGTGCGAACGATTCTTCTTAGACAGTACAAAAAAAACAAAAACACTTTTGTCCATATGTGTGTGTGTGTGTGTGTGTGTGTGTATTTGTGTGTGATAACGTTTATTATTTAAATATCGTCGAATAAAATGATCTCGAATAAACCGTTTCTTTGTTTGCGTTTTACATTCTAATATTTTTTTTAATGGTGTTCGTCATGGCCTTCACCGTGGTGATCCCAGGGATGTCTCCAACCCTAATTTGTTTTTAATTGGTTAATAGGTTTGTTAAAGCCCTTGATTTTTTGGGTTAAAGATTTACCAAAAGAACGGGCATATCTTGCTTGGTGCGATACATCATCCAGAACCACATTGTAGCACCCAAAGCCTTGCCGACGAAACGGTGAGTAAAGCCAGCCATATGAGGGTGGAAACCTAAACCTGCAGCACCTGCCATTGTAAATATGTTTTTAATATATGAAAATAATGTAAAAAAAAAAAAAAAAAAAAAAAGTGAGAGAGAGGGGTGTTTAAAGAGAGTATACTCTGTTGTGGAGTCGGACTCTCTATTTTGGACCAACAGCGCGGGGGTCTACCATTTTACTTTAGGATTCTACGTCACCATTTTTTTTTGCCATTTTCTTTTAGTTATTTTTGTCCGGCAAAATGTGTGTCCGGATACATTAAAATGTCAGTGTAACAACCAACATTTTAAGATCAAGAAAATGAGAAAAAGTTTCAAACTATTGAGAGAAGAACATCGAGTCCAATATGAGAGGGCTAAAGGGGGCTAATTTCATGATGCAATCCTATGAATAATAACACAAGGGCGTATGTTTAAGCATCTTAATCGACCCCATTTATCATCTACTTTAATTGCCATGCCTTGTATTTTATTAAAGATGATGCAAGCCGTTTACATTTAATAAGGTTGTCATTTAAGTTATGATATCTACATTTATTAGAATAGCTTCAGATCAATTCATTGGAAACATATTTCAGTTAACAATATAATGAATGATTACTGTGAACTTGATTTCGAAGTTTCATTTATTTATTTGTTTTTGATACAAAGATATTTTTAATGTCACAGAATAGACCAAAAAAGATTGTAGGAATCTATGTCTAGACTATCCGACGTCGTCACTTTTTATATTTTCATCAATGTTGATTTACTTGTTTTTTATACACTTCCCTTCTTGATTCTGCTCTGGTATACATACATATCGCTTTCTTCTTCTTATTATTATTATAGTTCGTAGCATAAACAACTTGGTTTACTCAATTATGCTGTTTATTATTGTAATTGATGGTATTAATAGTGATAAACTAAAGTATCAACCTTGGGTATACACACACACTACTTTTGTGTTATTTTTTCTCATTCTATATCAAATGCAATACCTTGGATCCAATACAGGTTTCATTTCTATTAAATCTATGACTGATAATAGGAATGGGAGCAAACGATACTTGCAGAAAAAGGAGTCACTGCAACTAGATATGACTGAATATTTTGTGCATTTCTGTTCTTGGCTTTAAATATGGTCATTTCCTGTCATAAAGCACATAACTTTGAAAAAAAAAAAACATACTGATAGCTTTAGGTGATATTAGTATGACTGTTTCATGGATTAGTGATTCTACAAATATGCCTTCTCCAAAGTTCGTCAACTTGATCTTCTGTTGATATACAACCTCGCTCTCCATTTCTCCTCTAAGAAACATATTGCTCCCCTTTTGAGTATAAACGGTCATCAATGCTGGTGCCGATTTTTGATCCCAGGGATAGAAAACAAAACCAAAACATAAAGTGCCTATCAATAACCGTTTTTATTTTATCATTACTCTAATAATCCACAATCGACAATGGTAATTGTCTTTTGAGGTGTCTCCTTCTTCTCAGGCACTTGATTGATATCATCCAATACCTCCAATCCCTCAATGGCTTTACCAAATACAACATATTTACCATTGCTCTTTTCATATTGAGGGTGCTTATCGCTTAATGTAATGAAAAATTGAGATGTGTTTGAGTTTTTGCCTATATCGTTCTTTTTTTAGCTTTTTTTTTTTCATTATTTAAACAATAGTTGTATTTCTCACCCGAGTTGGCCATGGCTAAAAGTCCTTTAGCATCGAATTTCTTTGCCAGACCCTGTTTTTCATCATTGAATTTACCATTATAGATACTATCCCCACCAGATCCATCACCTATATAACTCTTTATATATACTTGAAAAACCTCCTCTTTTCTTTTTTCTTTACCTCTAGTAACATCACCACCTTGCACTATAAAATCACGCACCAAACGAAACATGGTGGTATTCTTATAAAGGAGCTCCTTTTTCGAACTCTTGCCCACTTTTCCACCCTTACAAAGCGCAACAAAATTATCACACGTCTTGGGACACTCCTTTCCAAACAGTTCAAACACCATCTTGCCACCACCCAAAGGGATTGGTGCATCGATGAGCCACTTTTCAGCGGTGGCTGTAGGATCATTGGCCAAGATGTCGTGTAATGTCTCCTTTTCTTCTGCAGAGAGCTGCTCCGCCGTATCGTGGGAGAAGCCATACGTGCTGTACCACTGTTTTAACCAACTATTGACCTTGTCAAAACGGGCTTGTGCGTCATTGAACTCGGCGACGTTTCCAATTTTGATGTCGAGAAATACTTTGGTCACCATTTTTGTTAAAGTAAAATGAAAAAGAGAGTTTTTTTTTTTGTTTTTTTTTTTTTGTCTTTCGGGTTGTAAAAAAAAAAAATGAATTAGATGTAGACATATATGTTTATACGCTTTGATCCGCTCATTCCTGGTTCTGGGAACCTCAGAATTAGTATCCTACTAGACGGCTACTTTCATCCTCTTTTTAAAACATAGTGCATTAAAAACCACTTCTCTTGTTATACACTTCATTAATAGTCAATACACAACCAATTCATCTCATATAAGGACAGCATGCTATTTAACTTTAATAATGAGTACTATCCTGTATGCTGCTTTCATTGTTATCTTTTTTTTTTGTACTCTTCATCATCATACATATATACCCATTTTTATTAATGCCTATTTACTAACTTTGGTTTCTACCTTTTTTTTAAAAGCATCCAAAAACTTTTTATTTGTTGCAATCTGTTTCTTTTCTATTGTTCCCCGTAAATTACGTCGTAGATGCTGTTCGTCTAGGTCTGGAATATCTGAAAGCGACGAAAGTGCCGCCTTTATCTTTGCATCTTCAGAGGCTGATGAGTTGAGTACTTTATTGAGTTTGGTGGCGAGTAATTTGTTGGGTTTGTTGGAGATATTGAAGGTTTCAGCTAATGGTGGTGTCTTCACCTCCTCCATCTTTGTTTTATTAATAATAAAGAAGTGAGAAAAGACGCGGTTTTTTAATTATTTCATTTTTTAAAAATTCAACTTGAAATAACCACTGTCTTTATTGAGAAACTGAATATATCACAATAAGATATCCACTCGTTCATTTCCATTCTATTTCTGTTCTATTTCTACTATTCATTATTAAACCAGGATTTGACATTCGGTTAAACGGATAAACTATTCACCGTAGAATGGCAATTTTCACTAAACAATTTACTTGCTTATTTAGCATATAATTTATTCAATAAAAGGTGTAATCAATACAAATATATAATTATTTTTGTAACAAACCAATATAAAATAAAGGCTTATTTTTGATAACAAACCAATAAAGGCTTTTTTTTTGATAACAAACATTATAAATAATGCTTATAGGTAAGGATAACACCGTTACTTTTTGGAGGGACGAGTCCTTTCATCATCTTCCTCTCTCTTTCGTTTGCCGAACACACGAGCTGTTTCTTTGAGGAAATTATTCTCGTTTACTGCATATGCTAATCCGGCTTTGTCGTCGAGTAACTTCTGGTTGAGCGTATCAATGTCATTTAGTCGCTCATTATATAATGCCCATAGTGTTTTCTTCTCATTTTGATGGACTCTAATGAGTCTACTGAAATATCTATGGTGCATTGGTGGATTTTCGCGATTCTTAAGGTCATTTAATTCCTTGCTGATTGCGTTTTTTGAGTGACTGTACTCGTCTTCGATATGACTGACTGTCTCTCCCCAGGTTTTTGCTCTTCCGATCCCGACATTTCTCAGGAGTCTTTGGTAATGGGCCGTCTTCAAATCTTTACTGAATTATAAGTCATATAATATTCCTCTATTTTGTCAAGTGTACTTTTTTTTTTTAGAACGTAGAAAGAAAGATTTCATGTTGTATTTAACCTTTATAACAATAAAGTCATGCCATTCTTGTTCATTACTTTTAAATAACCTCTCTTGTAACTTGTTTTTTTCTTGTTAAGATTAAGGTTTGCCACTTTATATTCTTGTAAAATGATAATTCAACAGCGTTCCATTGATTAAAAAAAAAAAAAAAGCGAACAAGCGATGGATTCACTTTTTTTTCTTCTCTATTGTATTGAACCATTTTTAATTGCGATGACTCGATACAAAGGCATTATTAAGTAAAGAGAAAGAAAAAGGTATAAGAAAAAAAAAAGTATAAAGGAAAAAGGAGGAGGGGTTTCTTGTTTTTTTTTGAGGGGAGAGAATATACAGGTGGAGATAAAGGAACTGCTTGCTTTTCAGCCGCTAATCTTTTTCCTTTCAACATATTCTTTAAAGCTCTCAATGCAAACACAGTTAAACCAATCCCTACCCAATCCTCATCATGCAAATCGCGCAAGTCACCGACTGTCATAATATCCTGATTTTGTAGCTTTCTTTCCTAACCAATCTAATAATAATAATAAAAAAGAGTCTGAATACATTTGGTTTTAGAGCATTATCAGTTTTTAATTAAAACTGCATAAAAACACTTATTTATGCATGACCTTTGAGTATTGTATGGCTTTTACTTTTTCGGCATCGACCTATGCAAACGCTATTAGTACGACGATCCTTGAAATAAATACAAAAGAACAATCGGATCTTATCTCGGTTTAGTCAATATTAACATAATAGTGATTATCTCTTGTCATCTTGATATTTCTCTCTCTCTCTCTCTCTCTCTCTCTCTCTCTCTCTCTCTCTCTTTCTTTCTTTTTTTATTATTGGAGAAAGAGTCACCAAGTCCTCGATAAGTTAAATCACAAATGTTGATACAAAGTATAATCTCTATTGTTGGTGCAACGGCAAACTTCTTTGACCGATTGATTTATGGTACAGTCATACTTTATATACTTTTTATTTTGAAAAGAAAAAAAAATAAAAAATCTAAAAAAACCATGTTTTATAAATTGGACGCTTAAAAGGACAGCAAGGCGTTCTTATCAAATCGCCGGCTCTCTACAAGAGCCCAAGAGTTGCCTCATTCATGTCCAAATTCATTCTGTGGATGGTCTCTTTACCATCACTGAGATTACTTCCATTTATTGTCTATAATCATTATATTGAAGGTAAAGTAAGATAACCAATGAGTAAGAGATGTCTAAATGAAAAAAAAAAAAAATGTAACTTGTCGACAGGTCCGGCAGGAAAGTCATGGTCCTTTAGACACAATATATTCATTACCATGTTTCGCAACACATTCGATAGCTTCAAGTATCTGACCTTGGAGCAGATTCAGTTGATGACAACAAATCCAGACCCCATCATCCCGGCCATCATCACACACAGACCGTTTACTGTGCCACTGCAGCATCGAGAGAGGGCAGATGCTATTGTATCAAGTCAGTTTTCGCGATCAGACCGAGAGAAGCTCGATTGGAATTTAAAAGTGAGCTGTAAAGAATTACCGGATTTAAGAGGTGAATGGCTTCAACATAAGGATGTATCATCTGATAACACACTATTGTTTTTTCATGGTGGGGCTTATTTTTTTGGCTCTTATAAGACATATAGGCCATTTCTTTATAAAATCGTAGAGGTAAAAAAAAAAAAAAAAAATCAGAGTGGATTGTTTTTATTTCGGAGACTCATTGTTCAAAAAAAAAAAAAAATAGCAATCAATGAAGCAAACATGTGCCATTGATTACAGACTCTCTCCGCAATATCCCTTTCCCAGCGCACTAGAGGACGCCATGGCCGCCTATCTCTATCTGATTGATCCCCCAAAGGGCATCGCCCCCATCGACCCAAAGAAGATTGTCCTCTCCGGCGATTCATCGGGAGGCGGTCTTGCCATCTCGTTACTGATTGCCATTCGCGATGCGGGACTCCCTCAGCCCGGGAGTGCTGTTGTGTTTTCACCCTTATTGGATTTAACCTATTCTTTGCCTTCCGTTGTTGAGAATATATCGATGGATTTCCTCCCTCCTATGGGGCATTGGCATGCACCGTCACCAGCATCCACCTTTATCCATGACTTGGAAATAAACAAGTATAGTCAGGATAGTTCTGACATGACAAAGGGCGATAACATCAAGAATGACTTTAACCGTATCCATTACTATGTTCCCAATGTCGGTCTTAAATTGGCCCTGGTGAGCCCTGTGTTTGATAAAAAGTGTCTCTCTGGATTACCAAACATTTTGATTGTAAGTTTTAAATATTTAAATCTATATATATATATATAAAGAGATGAAATTGGATAACCATTGTATAAACAAAGCAATGTGGTGGCGGTGAAAGACTACGAGACGAATCTATCTATGCCGCCCTGCTTGGTACAGGTCAATTCAACGACACCTTGAGTCCAAGCCCCATCCGTCTCGAAATCTACGAGGATCAACCTCATGATTTCCAATTCTTGGTGGATAACAGATCATCCAAACGGGCCATACAAAACGCCGTTGACTTTTTTGTCAACCTTCCATCCGATGATGGGCTGGTAATGTCTAAAATGATGCCGGACGGAACAGCAACGGATATAAAGGATACGTTTTTGGCATCATTTACAAGAGCCAAATGGGACGAGTGGAGGGGAATGCTTGAAAAGACAAGTGTCAAGGATAGATTTGATTATATTGATTATTATTGCAAGTTGATTTTAAATGGATGAAGTTTTTATATCACTCAATATATGGAGTTTTTAAGTATCGTAGAATGGATATATAATAAAGTAATGTTTTTTATAAATGGAAATAGAGCATATGGTATATATATATATATATATCATTTTGTTGTTGTTCATTATTAAAAGAGATGAGCATCTCTCTTTTGATAATACAAGGTATAGTGTATATATATCCTTCTATACATTCAATTACATCTTTTGGAATATCTCGTGTTTATTAAATAACATTGTATTACATTTAACAAAATGGTGGATTCTCGTTCGGTGAGCGATCGGATAACTCGCTTAGGAACTGAGGTTGAAAAAAAGCCGTGTACCTTAATGCACCCACGTGACCCTTTTCTCTTTATGTCTTTGTTGGCGTGGATCATTCCATTTTCTTGTAGCTTTCTTTTATTTATTTTGTTGAATGAAATCTGTTACACTTCCGAGAGCAGAAGACAAGAACACTGTTCGAAGTGCATTGCCCACATCTGTAAGAAAAAAAAAAATGGAGAGTATGTGTTCTCTATTTCGAAACTCAACCCCCTTTTTCTATATATCATAGAATATCTTTACAGCTGCAGTGGGTCGACTCTATGTTGCCTATCCAAATAACAACGAGTGGAGTTATTCGGGATTATGGGGAGCTGTTGTATTTTGTAAAGATCGGGAAAGAAATAACTCGTTCTTCATTCGTATAATTGACATGGAGGTAAAATAATGGTCTTTCAAAAAGCTTACTCCCCTTTTTATTAGTGTACTCATTACTCTTATTCTTAGCATCATCGAGGTGTCTTGTGGGAACAAGAGCTCTATAATGGATTCGAATATACAAAAGACTGTTCCTTCTTTCATACGTTTGATACCGATGTAAGTAAAATTGAATACATGTGTTGTTTGGACTCGTTGTTCATTTTATTACCGTTGATTTATATATAGGATGTATTTGCCGGCATATTATTTGTCCATACAGGCGAAGCTGATGAATTTCACGAAAAGGTATTGAATCGAGACTCTATTAAAGTAAAGGATAGCCGAGGAAATAAAAAGAAGAGGTATATAGAGTAAAAAAAAAGGGGGGGGGGGAAGCAATATATTCATTTTTTTTTGTTGTGTCAAGTAGTAATATTGGACTTGTAAGATACACACCTGGAAGAGGATTCACTGTTGATAATAATGATCCAGAGGTTTTGGAGATTTTAAAGGAATTGGAGAAAATGGATGACTTTAGCCCTGAATATATTGTTCAGAATCAGGATTTAATCCAAGATTTTATTAGACAGCATCTTAAGAGTAAAAAAGCGACTCCACCTCCACCTCCACCTTTACGTAAAGTTTATATATATATATATATTGAGATCAATGACACAAAGAAAGTCTCATTGTGTGTATGTGTTTTTTATAGGTAAAAAGCAGGCTCCTCCACCGCCTCCACCTCCATCACGAAGAACAACGAATAGACAGGCTCCTCCACCGCCTCCTCCTCCACCTCGTGCAAAGTCAAGTGCACCTCCTCCACCTGTGCCTAACCGAGGTTCCAGACAGACTGGTCCTCCACCTCCAATACCCTCATTTAGAGCTACTTCAACTCCGCCTCCGCCTCCACCAAAATCGGATCCAACATTCGGTGGATCTCCACCACCCCCACCCCCGCCTCCTCCAACATCTGGTGCTCCTCCACCCCCACCTCCTCCTCCACCCATGACAGGTGCGCCGCCACCACCACCAGCACCTCCTGCGGGCCCATCACCTGCCTCTTCACCTATACCATCTGCTGCTGGTGGTGGTGATGCCCGTAATAATTTATTGGCATCCATTCGCGCCACAGGTGGATTTGGAAGCCTTAAAAAGGGAGGCACACTTAAAAGAGTAACTACAAAGGATTCAAGTAGCACGCTGAATAGCACGGCGTCCAATGGCTCACCCAAGTCTGGCGGCGGTGGTGGAGGAGGGGATCTCGCCAATAGTTTGGCGGCTGTATTACAATCGAGAAAGGCAGCCATGCAGAGCGACGATGAAGATGATGATGATGAAGACTGGAATTAAAACAAAAAAAAAAAGAAAGCTTTATATATAGACTTATTATAATAATAGCAATAAAAATGTGTGTATGCTTGTTTTTAGGATTAATCTTCATCAAAATATTTGTCTTGAATGTCTTGTTCTTGCTGTTCCAGATCATCGTATTCCTTAAGGGGAAAGTGTTTTAGTATAAAAAAAAAAAAAAAAGACAAATGGTTTCTTCATATCCTTACATCATTGTAATCAACTAAAACATAGTCGAAAGTATCCTATTTTTTTTTTTTACAGTATTTTAGCTCCCCTTGTGTGATCAAACATAGGCCTTGCATACACTTACATCTTTTCCTGCCAAGAACTTTTCTTCTAATAATTGAATCAATTCTAATCTTTGTTCCTCTCGAAATTCGGATAACTCTGCCATATTGTTCTCTTCATCCTCCTCTTCTTGTGATTCAGCGTCCTTCATTTTAATATCTTTTGGTTGGCTCTTTGATAAAAGTGCCGGTGTAGATCTTTCCTGCTCATCAGCATCATCATCGCTTTCCTCCTCTTCTTCTTCAAATTGTTCCTCATCTATGATCTTTTGCCTCTCCAAATGGTCCGACACATACTTGTTGTCTATATTACTCAGAATACGATCCACTAAGCCTGTTGTGTTTGAAAATGGTTGCTCCCTCTCCCTCATTGGTATATGCTGACCAATAAACTGGTCGTATAGAATAGGTTCGCGTAGTTGCATGGATTCTTCAGAGAAATAATCTGAATGACGTAAATACTGTTTTAGATAGGCATAGCGTCTATTCTTTATCACTGTATCCAATGCAGATTTGGGTTTTCGAGGTCCTCTTCTATTATCACTACTTTCATTGCTATCTTGTTCTTGTTCCATGGGTTCTTGGTAGAGTAAGGAATCCAATAGATAATCTACTTCATAGTTGTTTTGGATGGGTTTGAATAGTTTGAGTGTGTCTTGTCCTAGGTTACTGCCCCATTTGCTTAGGAAGAGCGCTGGATCGGTCTGAAGAAGTTGCTCCATTTTGAACAGCTTTTGTTCGGGTGTGGGTTCAACTTCATTGAGTCGTAGTGTTTTGAATTTGATCTCATCGAGGTGATCTCTTATAAAGGTCATTACATTTGCTTGACTTGCTTGATCCATGTTTGATTCGAGTTTTGTGATAAATAAAAGAGAGGGAGAAAAGTCAATTTCAAAGCATATGTAATATTTATTTTGGTGATTTTTTTTAGCTGTCACATTGATACCGTTCTTCCTCTGTTTTTCATATACAGATCTCTCTCTCTCTCTCTTTTTCAAATGAATGACATGGAGAATGACTTTCAGGTACTTCTTGAATAGTTATTACCAAAGTTGATATGTTTACATAGTTTAACTCTTTTATAGTCTGATATTATTGGATATTTAGAGTTTGTTTCTCAAGCTAATGACAAGTGCGTTTATCATTATTATTTACCATTTCAATGAATATATATATAATCTAACCATTCTTAAAAAAGAGAGACAGATCAACACCATAAAGTGTTACTAGAATCTATTCAACAAACACTTGAATACCATAACAATATCCAACAAGCTAAAGAAGTGCTTCATAAAGTACTATTTAACGATTGGAATAGACGCGAATGTAATATATTTACAGTAATTTATGATCTCTCTCTCTCAATGTATATATTAACATGTTCATCATACTATATCTTCAGTTCATCATGTGGATTTTGATGTACCAAAGTTCAAGAGAGGTGTTACAACACTTGAATATCTCGACATTGTCATTGAATTACACATGGAAACACTTGCAATAACCCAACTCTTTAGCATGTCACCAAAGGTAAACTCTGCTACGGACATATAGTACTTATCTTGTATGTAGCTCTGTAACGAGGTTATTATTCGTACTCCTGATATTTGCACATGATAACAAATCAAATATGATTATGGTTAGGATAAATGATGAAATGGAACTAGTACAACTTATATTGACCACAGAAATAAACTAACATTACAGCATGTACAAAGTCATACAAAAATATCTCATCTCTACAAGATAAAACTAAGCGCTATTCATTTCGTTTTTGTGGAGGTCAGAAACTGAGGACTTACTTAGAATAATTATTTTTCATGACCAATTCAATGAATAATTTCTTTTTACTACGATAAAGAAAAAAAAAAAAAAAAAAAATGGGCTAGGTATTTAGGTATTTAACATGTTAGTGAAAATTATGTCTAACGGTCTCAGGTGTAACTGAACAGTTGTACCTGTGTGTGGTTATAACACGAAGTTACTCGCCTCACCGTAAGAACGAACTATTATCCAGTCTATCAGAAACATCTAACGGTTCTCTACTACTACAGAAGAGAAATAATCAGCACAGGTGCCCAACCTTACTTTTTGATAAGTAGAAATTTACTACTGTCTACTATTATTTCCGAACAAGTACGTCAAGAACAAATCTCTTACTGCTGCTCAACAAACAACATGAAAAGGTTAGAACATATTATCATCAAGATAATAATTACAATAATTTATATATAGTCAACGTAAGATACGAACAAAGAATGACTCATAGATAAAAACAAAACTGACCCTATGTTAGTAACAACAGTAGTAGTACCGATAATAATAGTTCAACTATTTTTTTGACTTTTACTACTAGAGGGAATATTGGTAGTAATCGGTAAGAACTAAGTTAGCTAAAGTTAAAGAAACAATATAAACTATCGAAAGATAGGTACTACCGACAAAACAGAAATATCCTTGCTCAGTGATATCTTTGTTCATCTAACTGTTAAGATAAGTACAAAAAGGTTTACAACTGAAATAGCCAATAACTCCGTAATAACTCAACGACCAACATCTGTAGGTTATGTAACGAATTAAGTCACCTATACTAATTATTACATCATAAAAGATTATCTTTATGTTATCACTACTCACACCTACTTTTTGTTACCGACGAAAAAAAAATATTCATGGTTAAGATATTAACCTATTTATCAGGTAACGTGACAACATTAGTAGAACATAGAGTTATACTTAGTACTAAAATTATTTACATTAGTTATTCGCTACACAATTACGACACAACACACTATAATTATTATTGACAACTTACCGACCTTAACTTCAGATAAAAATAATTACGTATTGATACTGACCAGATTTTTCCATTTCGAAAAAAAAAAAAA
>MU622250.1:314346-327319 GCA_025399235.1 Backusella circina FSU 941
TTTGCACCTCCGTTCACAGTTAACCTATATTAGTCCCTGTCCTAAACCATCTTTTTTATAAGGGAAATTGGGCTTTTACCTTTTTTTCTCGTAAAAGAAAAAAAAAAAAAAAAACATCGGTACCAAGGAATAGTGTTTTTCCAATCAAAAGATTAAACTTGGATAAAAAAAACAAAAGATAAAATTACGGCTAACAGTTAATGACTTTGTACTATATACCAAAGTAAGGGTAAGACTGTTTTTTTTTTGGTGAAAACCGTCTAACTCAAAGGCTAGGTTATTCATGGATGATTGTATACATACATGAATAACAATGAGAAAAGTGAATAAACAATTCGGTCCCTTAAATTGGTTCTGGAATAAAGATAAAAGGGTCTTATTCCGAAATCAGCTTGATCGTCAAAAAAAAAAAAGCCTATTTTGCACAAACAAGTGAGGCACTTTAAAGTTGTTGTCCAAGGCCCACATAGATCACAGCAGTCGAAATATCGAACGAGAAACCTGGCCAATATAAACACTCAAAAAAAGAAAACCCTGCAAAATATGAAACAGCTGTTCTCCTTTTTTGTTCATTTATTAATGAGCTTTTTCTGTTTTCAATTATTATATAAATAACAGAACATTTTTTCCTCCACAAAAACTTTAAATTCATATATTTACAAATATTTATTCTTTCCTTTTTTTAATTTCATTTATAAACATAAACATAAAATGTCCGGATTAAACTCTTTACATATTACTGTACCTCAACCTGGTCAATACAACCATTATCAGCAACGTGATCGTAGCAGTATGTCTTCAGTTGGTTCAACCAACTCTATGCAATCCCCAATGACGCCCATGTCACCACAAAACGCCAATTGGGGGGATTATAAAGATGTAGGAGAAGATTATCAGAAACGTTCAACAAAAAGAGGTGTCAGTACATTTATTAGTAAACTCTTCAGGTACAATATATATATATAGCACTGAAAAATAAAATAAAATAAAAATCAGGAACATCAATGCTAACTGCTTTCTTTTTTTCTTTATATAGTATGGTGAGCGATATGAGAAACCAACATTTAATATCATGGAATCCCAGCGGTTCCTCCTTTCTTGTCTGCAATGCCACCCGTTTCGCACAAGAAGTCCTCCCAGAACACTTTAAGCACTCCAACTTCTCCAGTTTTGTCCGTCAATTAAACATGTACGGTTTCCACAAGATCAACAAGTCCCCAAGAGGTCAAAGAGGCAACAACGAAAATGAGATCTGGGAATTCTCTCATCCTAAATTCCAAAGAGGTCGTCCCGATCTTCTCGATGATATCAAACGTAAGGCCATGGACTCTGAGCTCTTGAGACGTGAGACGGGTGATATCCATGCCTCCTTTGCAATGGTACAGTTATCTCAGGCAGATCTGTTACAGCAGTTTCGTGTGCTTCAGGAGAATTTCTCTAATCTGTTACAAGGGTTTGAAGAGATGAAGAAGGTCCAACTTCAGCAACAGATGATCATTAAGCGATTGTCTGAACGTCAAGGCCTTCCAGTCACTCCTTGTAAGTCATTTCTTTTCATTATATACTACATTCAGCTTTATTAACATTTTCTTGCTTTATTAGTAAATGAATTCGAACACAACAGTCAACCCAGTGTATTTGTTACTACCCCCTCTACCTCTAACGGTGGACCAATGCAGCAACAGCAGCAATGGAGCCCACATCAGAGAGTGCACCCCGATATGATGGTCCCTTCCATGTATCAAAACAACTCGAATGAGAACAACTTCCCTTTTAATATGGGTAACCCTCTTCCTCCTAGTCCCGTTTCCAGTGTCATGCTATCATCACCCTCTTCATCGTGTACTGATGAACGCAATCCTGGTCATCATCGCACTATGTCTAACCCAAATATGAGCTTAAACTATTAAGAAAAAGAAAGTATTTCCTTTTTATTTCCCCTTCCTTCTCCTCCTTCTCTCTGTAAAAATAATCCGTTTTTTCGTTTTTGGACATTTCAGTGTTATGCTTCCATATCCCCCCCTCTTTCTCCATTTTATTTTTTGGTACCATTATTTACCAACCATGTACAGTTTTATTCCTTTTTATTAGTAATTAATAATAATAATATTTATAACAATCACATTCTGGTTTTTTTTTTTTTCGAAGTAAACATGTTCTGGACTCTTTGAGTGATTTCATAAAACATCTTTGCTCCGCGATCATATCTTTTGTTGCATTGCTTATTTACAAAATATACGAACATCTGAGTTTATTTGGTTTTTGCGATGAAGTAATTTATAAAGTTTTGCATGAAAAACAAAAATAGTCTTTTATTTCCATTTATAGTCGTTCTCAAGTTTCTGGACAGGCCTTTTTTTTTTCTGTGTAAATACGATACTTTACGATGATGTCATGACGTGTTTTCATGGAAATAAGACCTCTTGTCATAAACACAATCCTCGGGTCCATTCTCAGCCGAGGGTAAATTAGAATGGGTGCCTGAGCTTATAGTCTTGCAGATGCTGTCATTTGCCCAACTTAAAGTATGTTATTTTTCATTCCTGTTGAGACCCTCTTTCAGGTTGAATATGGATCAAGAAACTACACTTGAAAACAACCATGATTGGTGTTCGATTCTGATCTCGGCCGAACGAAAAAGGGGAGAGGGGATTCAGCCAATCATATACACACACTGATAAAACCAAAAAACAAAACAAAAAAAAAAAAAAACTTGGCTTTAAACAGTCTTCTTGCTAGTTTTGAATATGTCGATCAACAGTCTTCATTTTTCTGAAAAGAGTGAATACGATGATGAGTTGAAATCATCTGAATTTGAACGATTCCAAAAAGGAATGAAGGCTGACTTTTCAAGGCTTATTGATGAAGTTCAACATTTTCCTCAGCAAAAACGAAACACGGCACTAAAGGAGCAAACGCACCACCGATTACAAAAGAGTTTGAATTTAAAACAAGAGGAAGAAGAGGAGGAAGAAGTTGAAGCAGAAGAAGAGGAAGAAATAGAGGTTGAAGAAGAGGAAGAGACTGGAGAAGAGGACTATGACAATCAAACAGAGGACGTTTGGACGGACGACATTGCCTCAAGTATAGAGACCGGTATGCCTCATCCGGACATTGATGGTATATCCTTCCATTCCGATATTGACATTTATGGCGATTTGGTGGATGGAGAAGAAAATAGATCATCTTCAGATTCCTGGGAACGTCATTTGGATGATGTTGATGATAATTACAAGTTGAGACCACCACGAAAGAAAACGTCGGGTTCAGTCATCTCTGTTCAGTCTGTTGGAAATTATTTTCTTTCAAAGTCCTTTCCAGTTTCTGAATTTGATGAAGTATTGGATAGTCAAAGGACGACAGAGAGTCATGTAAGGCACCACATCAAAAGTTGTAAAAAAGAAGGGGAAGAGGATTGATGTTTAACCTGTTTTTTAGTCTATTGATGAGTTATCAGAAGTAAATGTAAGGACGGAATGGATCTCTCTATAAACAAAAACTCATATTTTAATTATAGGAAATGCCATCCTATCAAGTACTACTGCAATCTCGATTTGTAAGAGAACTTTTGGTTGTTTTTTTTTTTTTAGAAATAACCTATTCAAATGTCTCTTTTCTAGTCACAACTCCCCAACAAATTACATGAAAAGACCCAATACAATACACAACAAGCATCGTTCCCAGATGAACACACATCACAGCATGAAAACTCTATTTCAACCCCTGAAATCATCTCAATATCAGAAGACATGTCATCACCATCATCACCCATCCCACCAATATCACACAAAGAATTCAAATATGCCATTTATCCTGAATCATTCCTGTTTGAGTGTCGTTTTACAAACAAGAAATGGACCACAAAAAAGAGAGCCACTTTAAACATATATAATCCCAACCCTGCCATGAGCATTACATATCGACTTGACGCCATGAACGATCTGTTACTGTTTAGCTCATTAAGTGGTAGCATTCCGGAACAGAGCCAAAAAGCGATTTCGATGAAATTGAATATAGATAGCATCAAACAGCAGCAGAATAAGGAGGAAGAGGAAGAAGAAGTACAGTCATTGTCGGATAGATTACTTGTATTTATTGATGATTTGCCTCCAAGTGAGTTAGAGGTGATTATTAGTATGGATCCGGATATGGATTTGAGTGATAGAGGGATAAGAAGAGGCACTGCTGATGTGAGGAAAGAACAGATAGCTGCATATGATGTATGCTGTAAATTATGTAATATTGAGAGAGAGACCGAGCTACATATTGAATAAAAAACACATTTGTCAATATAAAGAGACACTGTTGATTATTAAACATTTTGTGTGTATGTGTGTATTTTAAGAAAGTTGAAAACCTTGGCTCATAAGCACAAAATAGATATGTAGATAATGGATTTATTATTCATAATATGAAATCATCAATCGATCTTTTCTTTCTTTTGAACATAAACAGCATAAAAAGACTTCATAAAGCTGACTGCAGCCTTAAACTGTTCATATACGCTTCCAGTAAGCCCCATTGTAGCAGTGACCATCAATTCAGTCTTGAAACGATCGTAGGGTTGGTATCTCATCTCCAATCCACCATCAAAACCGGATGGTGCAATAACAAAGGTGCGTTCCTGGGTAAACGTCTCAAAGGACTTTTTACCGTGATAGTAACCCATGCCACTGGGTCCGATACCTCCCAGTGGTAGCCCTAGTTCTTGTGCTTGCATGAGACAGTCATTAATAAGCAATGAACCAGAGTGTGTGTTTTCGGCGACTATTTATTTATTTATTTTTCAAAAAAAAAATAAATAGTTGTTAGTTTTGGACATTATAATCGTGTTTTTTATTACCTAATTTCTGGACTTCTTTATCGTTCGAGAATAAATAAAGGGTGAGCGGATGTGGTCTATTCATTTCATCAGGTGGAATTAGTTTTTTTTTTAAATATATATACATTAATGAATATATAACCTACTTTGATCTAACAATACGAATGGCTTCATTCATATCTTCAACAATAACAATGGGAAGAATTGGACCTTTTTATATATTTTCGATGAAGAGGTGAGTCACCCATTTTTTTTTTATAATGTATAAAAAAAAAACTTTCTCGTTACCAAATATCTCCTCCTTCATTAACTCTGTATCATCCGCACCAAGCGGTCCAACCAATGTGGGTGCCATATACAGATCCGCTCTATCGGTCTCTCCGCCCAGCAGTATCTTTGACGGATGCAATTCTTTGAGTCTTCTTTTCAATGATTCAAAATTCTGTTCATTGATAATACGACCAAACGAGTCTGAAGATTGGGGGTTAGTGCCAAATCTTTTTCTGGTAATGTCACTAAAGCATTTAACAAATTCGTCCACTTTTTCTTTGGTAATCAAGACATAATCAGGCGCAATACATGTCTAAAAAAAATGATAGGATAAGATTTAAATTTGAAGATAAAAGGAAATGTATATATCTCTGTGGTTATATACTTTACTTGACCGCAATTAAAATATTTTGCCCATGAGATACGGCTAGCAGCTATTGGGATATCTGTATCAGGTGCAATGATGGTTGGACTGGAATCAAAATTGTTAGACTTTATATATAAATCAATGTTTGTGGTATCTTATATACCTTTTACCACCAAGTTCCAAAGTCACAGGTGTAAGGTTCTTTGCTGCTGCCGCCATTACAATTTTACCAACTTTACCACTTCCAGTATACAGTATATGATCGAATTGTTGTTCTGTTTGCATTAGAAAAAAACAAAGATAATAATGAGACCAAATAGGCAAGAAAAATGTGTCATTTTAAAAAAAAAATGAAATAGCTTACCTAATAGAAGCGTTGTCTCCTTTACAGATCCTTGAATAACCTGATAGGCTCTTGGATCAATATACTTGTTTAAATGGGAGGCAATAAATCCGGTAGTGTTAAGAGAATGTTCGGATGGCTAAAAAAAAAAAAAAAAAAAAAAAAAAAGAATTAGAAAACATAAATAGATAACATAAAAATAGTCAGTTTACCTTTATTACTACACAGTTTCCAGCAGCAATGGCCCCTACCACTGGAAGTAGGGTTAATTGAAGCTTTTTTTTTTAAAAAAAAAAAAATGGATAAGGACAAGGAAAGTTTATCATCGTTTCATTGACCACTTACAGGGTAATTCCATGAACCTATCACCATCACAACACCTTTTGGTTCCTTTCTTACACTCATTGTACTAACAGCGCTGATCATATATTGCTTTTCAACTGTTCCAGGTTTTACAAAACTATCCAGATTCTATATATCCCATATTAGCTTTTTTTTCTTTTTTCTTTTTTTTTTTCTTTTAAAAACGAAAAGAAACCTTTATCATGTATTCACACTCTCCGATGATGGGTGCGATTTCAGCACAGCGTGCCTCCAATTCATGTTTATGGAGATCCTTATAAAGTACATCGCATAATTCCTTTTCCTGCTCTTTCAAAAATCGAATAAGGCATCGAAGCTGTTCTTTTCTGTATTCAATGTCCTTTGTGTACCCTATGTAAAAGCATTTAATATATACTTTTTATTTGTTTAATAAAGTTAAATTTATTTTAACCTGAATTAAATGTTTCACGTAATGAGGTAACAATGGATGGAATCAACTCTACACTTGTATACATTTTTTTTTTTTTGTCAAAAGAAGATAATGAAAAGAAAGAGTGGATATAAAAGTTTAAATAAAAAAAAAAAAAAAACCTGTTATTAAATAGCTTATTTTATTTCTTTTATACAGCCCCACATCTCGCCATCAGATTTGTAAACAAACAAAACTGCAGATAAATTCTCTCATCACACCAACTTTAAAAGGGCTCCCTATATTATTATTTTTCCCAAAGAAGAGGATATATATATATGCAAAAAGTGTTTAAAAACACCGACGAAATGACCATCCAAGCAAATTCAAATTCAAATCCAAAAGTCCTATAATTAGATTGGCCATTAAACTACCTATTTCGGTTCTAGAAAGTATAGAAGAAAATAAATGATAGTCACTATACAAACATCTTGAATAAGACTGACTCTTTCTTTGTTTGATCTGTTGGCGTAATGAGATATGCACACGACATGTATTCATTTAAAAAGACCAATTAATATGGATATCACCTTTGACCCATGATTGGAAAGATTTATTGTATTCCATATAAAAAATATTTTCAAGACAAATCATGATCCCTTTTATACGAGGTAGAATTTGAATAAGCTGCTAACATTATAATTTAGTCTTGAAAATCAATAATGCAAAAGCATATCTATTTTTATTTTTTTTATTTTTTTATCTCAGGTGCATCAAATAACCACTAATTGAAAATAACATGAGTATAATGAAATGATATCATATACTTGACACCTTATACTACATCCTAAAACCTGTTCCTACCATTTAACTTATTAAATTGATTAAAAGGTATTAAAAGGCATTAAAAGATTTGACTTTAGCCAATGCTTTTACTGAAATGTTTCTTTTAAAGGATATTATAAAAACGATTGGCTAGAATGTCATCTTTAAAAACATCTTTAAATAACTTCCTGAAGCTTTAAAACCATTTTAGATAGGGGATGGTTATCGCTCTGCTTTTTTTTTTTTCACTTCAATCCATTAAAAGGTTAGAACAGGGTTTAGGATGACCTTCTTGAAAGTCAAAACTTACAACACATGTCCGATTTATGAAGGATCCAATTCAAGACTTTATCTAAATCAGAACACAAAAAAGACAAGGCTGAAGATAAGCCAATTTATATATATATAAAAATAATAAAAAAAGGCTGCTCTTTTTCATCCGGTGCAGGTATATTTTATTCTGTGAAAGATATGAAATGATCTTTTTACTATCATTTTTTCTTTTCTTTACTCAAAGATATCAATATATTTTTTTTTTTATGTTGAATAAAAAAAGAGCTGAAAATCTAACCTGAAAGAAAAATAAGGTTTTGTTGCTTTAATAAATGATCGATCTTTTTTTTTTTTTTTTTTAGTTGACAATGTCTATTGTCTGAAATCATTTCTTGTTCATCTTTTGGAAAGAAAGGATATTCTATTAAAAAACAACCCATTGCTTGGATTTAATCCTATATAGCAACAGTCAGGCTTGTAAGATGTTTCATAAAACCCGATTTTTATATATAAAAACGCCTTGAGATTAAAAAAAAAAGGAGTAAACAAGAAAAAAAAAAAAGGAAGAAGGGGGTGTCATGTTTGTGGTGTTCTTTTCCATAAAGTTGGTCTCGATTTATGAAGGTTTGCATATAAAAAAACCTTTTTCTTATTCTGGCCTTTGATATCTTCTATCTTGAGATCATTTAAAAAGATATATTTATCTCTCTCTCTTTATTTTTTTTAATGAGTTGGACAAAAAAAAAGTATGTGTTCAAGAAGGGAATAATTTATATAAAGGAGATATGATAGGCTCTTTAAGATCTGCATCTCTCTCTTCTACAATGTCTAACCTGCCAAATTGCACGTGTGTGCGTTTTTATTATTATTGTGGGTGACATTTTGTTCTATATAAAATAAATTTTGATGTACAGCATGCGTATATATTTGTGTGCGCAATCGGTAAAGCTTCTCTATTCTCCTTGCATTAAAAAATAAATAAATAATAGTAAAAAATAAATAAACAATAAATAAACAATAAAAAGTAAAAAAAAAAAAGTAAAGCAGAAACAAATTAAGTGATACTAATAATAATAATAACCTAGTGGTTTTGAACGTGGTAGATAAGGTACCCAGGAAGACCATAGACGGAGAAACCCATAGATTTAGCCATTTTCGCAAAACCTTCCGTCTCGACCTGATGTTTGTACGTAAAAGCAGGGAAATTGGCACCCTCTCTATGCACATGTGCCTTTACAAGCGTAAATGTAGCACCAACACCGTCCAACTCAACCTTATAATCGGGGCTAACATCAGTTGGCATGTCTACCAACTATAAATGATAAAGGTTAAACAAAGCTATGGTATGACAAAAAAAAAAGATAAATAAAAATAAATTTCTTACCAATTGACGATAGGTAGGGAACTCGTAATATCCCTCCAGCAAGACGAAATCTTCGGAAAGATCCTTTTGCACCTCCATTGATCTATCAGTTTCCTTCCAGTTATTTTTGTCATATGCCCAGAATGCATTATCCTCTCTCTGCAGCAAACAATTAGGAACGACAACATCTGCATCTGCACGCATCAGGTCTTCAAAAATAGTGGCAGGATACTCCACCACGTCCACATCTACCCATCCAACCCATGCCGTATCATGCTTCATGGCAGCGGTCAGTAACCAATTTCTCGAACGTGCCATCACACTTCTTCTCAGGGGCTGCATCTCATACTTGTGTCGCTGCTCGTTGGGCAAATCAAATTCAAAGTCCTTCTTAAAGATACGGACGGACTCGAAACGGTTTGTCCATCTGCTCTGGAGTTGATCTGCGTGCGCCTGCAAGGACTCAATCGTACCATCAGAGGAATCAGAGACGAGAAAGGCAATCGAGATGAGTTTATTGGGATAAGTCGTACGATCCAACAACTCAAAGTAACGATCGAGGTAGGGCTCTGCGTCCTTGAGTGGTGTGAGGACAAGGATCTTTTCTTTATTTTTACGTGCGTTCAGTGCTGAGGATTTCAGGTTGTTAAAGTTGACAAACATGGAACTTTTTGATAAGGATAGTGATGGAACGGGGATCACGCGGTTGCTACAACCACCGTAATTTTGTTGATTTACACTGGAATATACACTGGATAACGAAAGCACAAACACAAATAAAAGTGCAGCCACGAGTACGATGGCTCTTTTTGACGGTTTCGAGTTGAAAACAAAGGACATTTATAAATATAGATATATACAAAAAAAAAAAAAAAAGATGAGGAAAGAGAAGAGAAGAAAGAGAAGAGAAAGAAAGAGAGGGGGTTTAAAGAGAAGAAAAAGAGAAAAAAGGGGTGTAGAATTTGGGAATACCTTTTTATAAAAAAAAAAAAAAAAGAAAGCTAAACAAATATATAAAGGGGAAGAAAGCCACACGTTATTGATTGCAAATCCTTATTTAGAGTGGCTTCTCTGTACCTGCACTAAATAAATTATCAACCAATCGCTTGGTCGAAAGTAATTGTACTAAAACAAAGTCAAAACATTGGCTTTAATTGAACTCATATGGGTTTTCGGTTTTTGGTTTGTTTTTTTTATTTAATTATTTACCACAACTTGGTAGTATGGGAGAAATAAGGGGGAATTGATAGAATATTTACAAATGAAACAACATATATAAAGTGCATATATTTTTTTTTTTGGAAAAAAAGTATTTTTTGGCTTAAAAAATAAAAAAAGAAAAAAGAGAGAGGTATACGTAGTTATTCACAATATGAGGACAGGACAAAAAAAGTAAATTGTTCGGAAATTGAACATGCTATCTAGGCTGAACGGGGTTTGAACCAACCTAGTCTGCTAAATATACTCCAGAGCGTGCTTGTTTTGTTTACATCGATTCGTACACATTTTTGGGCATCTGACTTTCTAAAAGCCAAATCCATTCTATCAAAGTCTTGGGCCGCCAAGACAAGGGAACGTCGACATTTCAAATACTGTTCGGGAGTCAGGCGTAAAGTAGATGCAATGACCACTTCACCTGGATGTAGCAAATCATAATGGGGCATATGATCAATGGCTAATGGAGAACCTGTTGTATTTATACAATTAATAAACTTGTTGTCTTTAATAAAACTTTTTTTTTTGTTACCTTTCCACACAACACGCAGATTCGTTTGTGTTTCAAAAGCATTCATGTCGGGTATCCACAGGGGATCATCAAATACTTCTGAATCAGGCACAACAATATCAACACCATCATAAGCCATGGCAGCATCTGTTTTAGCCTTTTTGATATGACGTTGTTCAGAGCTACTGCTGAAGGATGGCTGGTTTTGTGTAACAGCCGCTGCCGTCATTTGTTCTTCCTCATTGTCATTCCGTCTTTTCCTGAACAACCCAGAATCCTCTTTTCTATCCCCGAACACTTCAGATATGTCCATAATAAAGCTTCCATGGGCTAAGGAAGGTGAGCGTTTGGGTGTGGGTTTGGATCGATTGCAAGGTAATATTGTTGTTGTCAAATGGCCCTCTATGCCAAATGGGTCTGTAAAACGGATACAATCGTTGTCAGCGGTGGCCATTGCGCGGCTGTAGCGACGACGAGCATTTGACTTGCGACGGCATGGATCATGGAAGGCATGAGGAGGAGAAGAAGGTACGGAATAGGCTGCGGGAGGAGGTAATTCCAATTGTTCGTCAGGTGAAATGGAACGACTGCGAAAAAGTAATTCTTTTGGGGTAACAGGAGGAGAGAGAGGTACTGATTGATGTGAAGCAAACATTTTTTTTTTTTTTTTTGAAAAAAAGTAGTTAATGTGAAAGAGTAGTAAAAGAGAATAAATGGTTCTTAATTTAATATAAATTAAATAAAGGGTCTGTGACAAGTTTTTTTATTTCTTTTTTTAACTTTCTTCTTCTCTGTATCAGACTGGGACCAGACTGTGTCTGGCTACACGTGTGATCTTCAACTTATTCACTTATTAGAATGGCTCGTCGATCCAAATGGGCACTTAAGGTAACACAGAGGCAACATGCCATATTTTACTGATCATCACACTTCTGAGCTTTGATGATCTTTAGGTTTAGACTTCAATTCGTCTTTTTTTTTTACGCTTTACCAAAAACAATCAGAAAATAAATAAAAAAAATTAGACTGTTCGACCACACACAAAAAGCGAAGATCTCTTTTATTTCAATTCCTATTTTTCTGTTCCGCTGTTCCTTTTTCTCTTGGCGCCCTTTCAATTGGGAGCGATAGATAAAACCAGAAAAAGCGAAGTATGAAATACAAATTGCCCCAAGTAGGCGGATAGTGTGTCCAATGGATTCCCCCAATAACTCAAGATATACTAAGCAGAATATGTGAACTCGGTAGCTATCCGATTACCTTTTTAAGGGTAGGACAATTGGATCGCGTCCCCTCTTAAGCACACATAAATGTGTCCTTTTACCCGGGTCACTTTTTTTTGAGACCTAAAAATCAAAACAGAGGAAAAAGAAAAAAAGAAAATACAAGAACGCAAAGGAACCTTTTGCGCAGCGTCCATTACAAATTCCATCCAGAAGCACGCAATGGGCTAGTGGTGAGTATATATCATTGTCGTCACTATTGTATAGTTTTCTCTGCGCTTTCCTGTTTTATTTGTAATATTTCGGTCCTGGGCTTGATTAATGAAAAGTTAAATTTAATCAACATGGCTTTAATAAGTAACAATCAATCCCATTATGCTGTGTAAAATAGTTTTTTTTTTTTAAAAAACTTTAAAAACTTTAAAAACATTGGCTTATCCCAATTGTGCCACTTTGTTTATTCATGATTTGAATATGTCATTAAAGTATGTCATTGTATCTTCATTTTGTCTAGTTCAATGGCTCGTCGTTTTGGAATTGAGGAAAATAGTCAAAAGCTGGGAGTGTAAAAAAAAAATAAAAGAAAGCTAGATGGTGACACATGGTCTTTTTTAAAATGCAAAAACATCTTAAAATAGAAGGCACTCTCTTTTTTTTTTTTTGGCGACAGGCCTGGATCACCCTTTTTGAACCGAGTACTCCGCTTACCCAAAAGGCTGATGGTAAGATATATTAAAAATTGTATATTCAAACTGTTTTTATGTGTCGCATTTCTTGGTCTCATTTTCCATTTATTTTACTGAGATAAATGTATTAGATAGATGTAGAAGGATATAGCAAAGTCGGTTATATTACTACAGCATTGACAAAAAAAAAATTTAGTATATTTATTTATCCGCTGGTTGACAAGGAGCTGATTTTTTGTGTGAAAAAAAACAATTGGTTACTCTCAGAAAGACGAGTCACTATCACGTATAACCCCAAAAAAAAAACCCTAAAATTATGTTTCATTAATATATGAAATTTTA